>JBBPMP010000505.1:0-18656 GCA_038090395.1 Boletales sp. KT-2023a
AGCTTGGCAACAGGGAAAGAGAGAAAATGAACCCATCTCCAAGGTGACTCAGCAGCCTCAGGGTCATCAGGAAACATTGCAGACACCTGGATTTCGATCTCTGTTGAAGACATGATGTGTGAAGCAAAAGACTGTGCAAACGTGTGAACAGATGGAGCCTAGTGTAGGTGATGATGCCGGGCAACAGGACTGGTGAGAGTGTGAAGGGGGGGCCTCAGGATGGAGGACGCACCGTGGAATAGCAGTGAGATCGACAAACTCAGACGCCGACTAACCGCCAACAGAGTTGGAGCGCACGGTGGAATGTAGCGGAGTACAGCGAGGAACCTACCAGTGGTGGCGTGACTCGAGAATCTCAGATCAGCTAATCGTTCCAAGTTTAACTAGCCTTATCTATGGAAAGCCGGATACTTACGCTTCGTTCTGGACTACGTCCGACTTTCCACCGGCATACTATATCTTCTGGGTAACTCGGAAGCGCCGCGTGCATATATCAACACGACGTTCAGACGATGCGACAGAACAGCGTGGGGTCCTCTCTTTCGTTTCCCCTCACCACGCTATCGCGGCCGGTCCAGGAGCGAAGGTCGTGTGGGCACGATTCTACTCCTCGCCCGCCAGGCTACATCAAATGCTGATCCGTGGCACGATGAACCGCAATGGAAAACACTCTGCGTCACGATCGTACGATCATCGCCCCCATCAGGATGCCAGATCACGCAAGGTGGGATCTGCTTCGGAAGGTTCTTACAAGTGAGCGAGTGCTAGTACGGAGAGACCGGGCGTTATTTGCGTTACTAACACAAGCGCGATCCGACAGCGACGTCCTATCTCATTCCTCATGGTCGATCGTCATCCGCCTGCTTTCTCAGACTTTGGTGCTACGTTTTGTTCCGGAGCGAATGAAGGCCTTCAAGTTTCACGCGGTGCAAACCAACCGTCTCGCCCATTTTAGGAGTACTAACGCATAACGGCCCTGCCGTGGTCAGGCAAGCTGCGCAAATTCGACCCGCGCGTTTTCGAATCAAACGTGACTATTGACCGTCTTGAGAAGCACACCGCCCACGACCCAAAGACCCAGTAGTGAACGGTGGGTTTGGTGCACGACAAGCAGGCTTGGACGCGGACCGCTTCACCATCGCTCGTGTCTATACCCACGATCCCGTTGATGCATTCAGATGAATGGTCCGGAGCCATGCATAAAACCGCATGATGCTACATGTACGAAGATCTCGTTATCCCATGGCGATTCGTGTCTCGACGAAGTGGATCACATTTCCCAAAGTTGCTTGGAGGGCACTGGGCAGCATCCATACGGTCAATCTTATGTATGTTAGCTCACGAAATGAATCATGGGTGATGCAACGAAAACAATGACAAGCGCACGGTCATGAAACCGGTGGTGGGGTCCTTACAGACCTCCCTTCATTGTGGATGGCATTCAATTAAACAAATCATGCCATTTTTCATACTGTAGATGCTTCCGTTGTGCTCTCATTCTCGTTGTCATGTTTTTGTTATATCATGAAAGGCCATTTGGCTCACCGACTCGGATCTTGTTTAGTTTCAAATGCCATCTTTTTAAAAATGGGTCGTAGTACTCTTGGGCTCGATATCTCATTATGTGATGCTAACGTTTACAATCCAACAGCGTGAATATATGCAGGCAATGTGGGGAATACCAAGTAAAAAGTAGCGAAAGAAAAAATACGTGCCAAGATCTCTACGTTTTCTTTTTCTTGTGCGACTTTTTCGGAGCGGGTGCAGCGGGGGTAGGCGATCTCGATTCCTTGAATTCGTCTTCCTTTTGCACGTCCTCCAGACCCCGCTTCTACGAAAGCGCAACAGATCAGTGATACACGCAACAAGACGAACGAGGTTCCCCACCTTTCCCCGTGCCTTGGACTTGCCCTCCTGTTGCGCCAACGCTTCTGCCTCCTTCTCGATCATCCCGAGCAATGTGTTACACCTTCGCTGTAACTCTTGCGTCGACCGACTCTTGAAGAACCAATCGAACCGGAACACCGGGAACTCGGAGATGTCCCGTTTGATGCGCTCATACACGTCCTCGGCTTGCATCCCATAGTAGTTCAGCCGACAGAGCAAATATCGATCTTCTTCTTCGGAATAGACTTTCCCCTTCGTTGTGGGATAGTTAAGCTCCAGTTCTTGCATCGGGTGTTTCACGGAGGTTATCTTCTTGGAGAGAAGATACTCGAGATTGGATCGTTTGTTACGTTTCGCCTCACCTTCCGCAATGCGAGCGGCGATACGTGGGTGCTCTGCAAGTTCTTTCCAGTGTTTCTTGAAGTACGTGTAGTAACGTTTCACTGCCTTCGGGTCCTTGTCCTGGATCTCGGAAGCTAGCAGTTCGTAATCATCCGTCCTGAAAAGAGAACTGGTCAATACCATACGGCACGCGAAGAGGTCAACGAACCATCCATAGTTCTCCAACGCACGGACAAATTGTTGAAAGTCTCTCCGGCTCCAATCATGGAATCCAGCCTCCGTATACTGTTCTTTCAACGCTTGTTCCTCTTCGGTAAGTGGTTCAGCTGTAGACCGGACATCAGAACACTTGCAAACAATAATTTATTATGATGTTACCTGTATCAATGAATTCTTGTGCCGCGGCCCGCTCTGCTTCGAGCTTCTCTGGAGAGTCTTCGGGTCCCTGTGTCTCTCTGGCAGTGGCAGGGATACCATTCGAGCGCTGAAAGAGCGTTGCATTAGTTTCGACCTGCACTATGTAAATGCTTTGCATACTTTGAAGACGGCCAATTCTCTCTCTTGAAGCTGGGCTAGAGCTGGGTCAAAGAACTGGAAGTCCTGACTGCAAAGTGAAATCGCAACTTATCAGTACAGACGGGCGGTCGAAAAGCATGCAGCAACCATCTTACATCTGTATTTGCTTTGGCGCACGTGGCAATTTTGGTGCCTTTTCCGTTTTCGACGGTCCAGCACGCAATGTATCCTTGAAGTAGCTGTCCACTGAATAGTTCATTTTCCTCTCCCGTTTCGACAGCGAAAGCATGTTCAAGTTGAGGGCCTTGCGTCCGCCCCGGAAGTCTTCACCTTCCCATTGTTGTAGCGAACTATCGGACTTGAAGTTACTGAGGTCTTCCAGGTTCAGGCCTTCGTATTTACTGTTGAGTTCTGCAGTACGTTCTTCACCGCGTTGAATAATCGCCTCGATGTCTTCGTTGATAAGCATGCTTAAAACACAATCCGCATGACGTCCCAGGAATACATGCGGAAGGAACTCACTCATCCGAAGAGCTGATGATTTTCTCTGCACCATGTGTGATCATGTCAAGAAGTTCATCTTTGCTCGCAGCTACGATCCAAACTCATGAGACAAGTGCCATCCGAAGCGAGATAATGATGTTCACCTTTAGATTGCTGTTGTCTACCCTGCTGGATGACGAGTTGGTCAAGACGAAGCTTTTGCGCCGCGCGCTCAAGCATACGCTCTTCCACGCTGCCCTCCGTAATGAAGCGGAAGACGTATACTTGCTTCGTCTGCCCTATTCGGTGGGCACGGTCCATGGCTTGCAAGTCGGCTTGTGGATTCCTGAGTTCATCATGAGCTACCACAAGTATTCTTGACTGAAACCAGGAAATTCACCAGTCGCTATCGTAAAGAATGACAATGTCTGCAGTCGTAAGGTTGATGCCAAGACCTCCGGCACGGGTGGTCAGCAAAAATATGAACTTTTCGCTGTTTGGTTTGTTGTACTCGTCAATTGCGACGATCCGGTCGTCGTGTGCGGTACTGCCGTCAATGCGACAGTACTCTAGTAACCAAGAACCAAATTAAACATTTGTAATCTTTACTTGTGCTCGGAAACTTACTGAATGCACGAAAGAGGCAGTAATCCTCTAGAATGTCTAGAACGCGGCTCATTTGGCTGAAGATGAGCACCCTCGATCCTTTAGCCTTCATGGATTGGAGGAGTTTATCCAATATCATCATTTTTCCCGAATTTTCTATGAGGTGTTCATCCGTGGTATATGGCGGACCTGGTTCCTGGCCACGAGGATTCGAAACCGACCGAAGACAAACTAAATGAGCACTTACTGCGCCATCAAATAAATATGGATGACACGTCACTTTCCGGAGCTGACTCGAGGTTGGAAACGTCACTAGGAAGAACATTGACACGCACCTGCATGACCATGTTCATTAGACGGGTTTTGCCCTCTTTCTTACCAGTCAGCCCTTTCAGTAAATATTAGATCAAGATGTTGTAAATGCAAGTGGAGAAAAAAGACCATTGACTGCATCTATGTCTTTTTCCAAGACGGATCGATACCACTTCCGTTGCATCTCCGTAAGACCGACGTAGATGTTGATTTCTTTCTCTGAAAGGACAGTCAGTCGTATGAAGTGTAAGACAATAAGTGGGCGAAATACTTGGAAGAAGGTTCTTTTCCACGTCGGCCTTGACACGACGGAGAAGGAACGGCCGTAATATCTTGTGCAACGCTTCCACGACTTTCTTGCTCTTTTCATCTTCACCGTCGGCACCAGCATCATCCTTGTGGAGGAAAATGTCGAGATCGGTATAGTCGGAAAATATTTCGGGACAGATAAAATTGAGGAGAGCAAACAGCTCTTTCAGGTTATTCTGAAGCGGAGTACCCGTGATCAATAAACGACCGCGGGACATGAACGAGCGAACGATCTGTGCTAAAATCGAGTCAACGTTCTTGATACGGTGTGCCTCATCGATAACGATGTATTCGAATGAGAATTTTTTCAACGCCGACTTTTCTATGAGGCAAATCTCATACGAAGTGACACAAGCATCGAAATCCTGCGGAATGAGTCGGTTGGCGATCAATTCGGCACGTTCTTCTTTGCTACCAGTCAGGACCACGACATTGACATCCGGTGTCCACCGTTCAAACTCCCGGGCCCAGTTTTGGAGTGTTGACTTGGGTACCACGATCAGATGAGGTCCATGAACAGCGCGATAATGTTTGAGGTAAGAGAGGAATGAGATGGTTTGTAGCGTTTTACCGAGACCCTGCAAGTACACATTGTTAACCAAAGAATTGCTATGCGTGTGAGCGTGGATTACGCACCATCTCATCTGCGAGGATACCGTTTAGACCGTTATGGTGTAGCGAGACCATCCAATTCAAACCCTGTAGCTGGTATGCTCGCATGGTACCATTGATGACTATCCGGAATCAGCCAGAGCCTACCAGAACGTAGTGGTCAACTGACAGTTTGGGGATTCTTCAAAAACGTAAGGCTGGTCGTCTCCTTCAGCGGCGAGTTCTCCATCTTTCAACATTTCTTCGTCTTCCTCCTTCTCCGACTTTCTATGGCGGGCGCTTTGATCACTAGGTGGTAATGAGCGCCTGTCTAGCGACCACACAAGGGTGATCTCACACAGCTTTCTTACGCCCTCTCCCCCGCTGCTTCTGCTGTGTATCCAAAAGAGCGGCATACTGGGGATCACGGGCTTTCTGAAAATGTACGGGGATAAATAAACGGAGTGCATATATGGAGATGGCTGACCTTGATATCAACAAAATATTTGAAGAGGTCGGTTTGGCCTAACAAATAGGAGTAACGCTTTACAGCGTCGGCGACCTGTCACGCAGTGAGGGATACAAGACAAAGCTATGTAAAGTAAGATACCTTTGCCTTGTCCATTTCCTGTCTCTTCGCAAAAAGGTGGCTCTCATCCTCTTTTCTTTTTTGCTTCTTCTTCTGCCTCTCTGCGGACTGTTGCATTTTCGCTAATTTGGAGGGTGACGAACCGCTTGCGACAGGCTCCTGTGGAGGTGCTTGAAGTGATCCGAAACTCTAAGTAAACGGACATGCGAACCTGGTCGTCCTCGTCGCTCTGCAACTCGTCTTCTTCCATGCTCGCGCCACCATCGATATACTCACTCTCGCCATCATCCGCACCCTCGCTTTGCTGTTCCATCCAAAGTCACGTGTGATGAATACAAGACCCTGAAGGGGGACAGAAAACTCGCCTGTCTTGAGACAATGTTGCTTGGAATCACGTCGCTCAAGACGTCCTCGTCCATCGGCTCAGAAGTTTCCTGGATAATGCGTCAGTCGTGCGGCAAGAGCAGATGCCATCCAACAACTCACCGTCAGAGTCATTTCAATGGACGAAAACAACACAAAGTATGCTCGATTATGTAATCAACGATGGCAAGTGTGACTGTCGCGTTTGTCACGCGGATTTCATGGTCACAAACATCACACGGCGCGGTAGAGAGGAAATGCTTCATCACAACCCACAAACATAGATTCATGACAGACGCCTTCCAATTGGAGGCTTGCCAGCCTTGGTTTTCTTTTTCCTTACACGACTAGTCCAAAACTCCGACAAAGAATGCAACGGCAATACCGTTCATCATGAAGTTGTTATTGCCGTTGACGCCAGTGCTCCGCTGCTTAGGAACATTAAATCTCACCGCCGGTAGTACAACTTAGTATCTGGGATACACCGTGCACTGGTCCCAACTTTAACCTGATCGAGTGTTCCCTTTCATCATGGATACGGTAACTGCTTCAGACTTAATAACAAACAATCAGCCGCCAGTGAATTTGGACAAGTCCGAGTCACGGTCCTAAAGAGTGCTCTCACGAACTCTGCTCCTAAGACTCTGAGATGGACGTGATTTTGTCGGGTGGCGACACAAAAACCGCGGTCAAAGACTCCAGTGCTACCACTGATATGTATGTAATTTGCCCCTTCTCCGAGCGACTGTTAGCTCAATGGTCTGATGCGAACCATCATTCTAAGATGATGGTCTTCTCTCGTTCCTGTGCATTGCGAGATGTCCATGCAAGCTGTTGGATTCGATAGGAGATAAGGAGGTACTACAGTACCTATCCAAAATTGGATTCTGTTCTGGCGCAATTCTGAATGGGAGCCTAGGACTCTAACCGAAAGATGGTTTCCCGCGACACCACTGGCCGAACCGCAGATCCAACTCGGCCGCCAACGCCAACGCATGTCTTCTGGCTATCTGGAGGAAATTCTCTTGTAGTGGGTCAACACGGCATTCGTGTGACATGTATGCATCCATCTTGAGCTTTTGCAAAGATGATGTGACTAAGCTCCGTGATAGATCATTATCCGTTGATGCTTCCGAGAAGTTATATTCATTATGCGCCTTGAAACGCTCCTGACCAACCCATCAATGGCCGATGTGCGGCGCAGTGCGCCGCTAGGAAGCCCCGGCATCGAACTGCCCCCCAGGAAAGGCCATCTCTCAAGGATAGACAATAGCTTCTGCGGAAATTACAACGCCTAACTCACATCACAGATAAGTCGGGGTTTTATCGAGGCTATACATATAGGACAAGATTAAGGTCATGAGCGGTCGAGAATCAACCAGGTCGATTGTTCACCATGATTTCCCAGTTCTCAGAGCCACTGCTAAATTATTCGACTGCAGGGAATGCCTGTCTCATTGCAGGTGCTGCTGCTGTCATCGTTGTCTTTACGAGGTTGTCACAGCGTCCCAAGCTCGATGACATCCCGACAGTTGGATACAGCCATAGCTGGCTTGGCTCCTGGTGGGATGCATTCAAGAACGCGATGAATTTTTCAGACGTCATCCAACAAGGTTACGAGAGAGTAAGCCGCCTGTTCCTCCCTCTTTCATACATGCTAATAACATGGCTGTGCAGCACAAGTCAACATCATTCAAGGTGTCCCGGCCGGGTCACTGGGTAGTGGTCCTGAATAATCGTGCGCACATAGAAGAACTATCGAGTGTGCCCGATGACGTCGCTTCTCTGGCAGTCGCTATCGACGAGGTTGATTTGCCCTCCTTTCGCAGGATGGAATCGGACTGAACATCATTGACAGTCACTCAGCATTGGGCATATTCTTGGCCCTGATTCAGCTCATATCGACGGTCAGGTTGCGGTCATTCGCTCACAACTCACCCGAAGTATTGGAAGGCTGTATCCTGACCTCAGAGATGAGATCACAACGGCCTCGGAAGACGTTCTTGATCTGAAATGCGATGGCTAGTCGTCTGGCTTACTAGCGCCGCCCTGTGTGCTGATTATGTTCAGAGTGGACGAGCGTGCCAGTGTTACATGTTGCCGAACAGATTGTCTGCAGGGCAAGTGGCAGGATATTTGTGGGCCTTCCGCTGTGTACTTTCTTATTATTTATATTGGTATTTTTCCCTAATGGATATTTTTAGGCCGCGATTCGGAGTGGATTGATCTCAACATCAAGTTCGCCACCGACATCGTCAGGGAAGGTGTCTTGGTCGCACTGTTCCCCAAATGGATGAGATCGTACGCTATTCTGTTGTCGCTTCCAAAAACCTTGATTTTGGGTGAATGTCCAGTTTAGCCGCCTATTTTCTTGCGAGAGGCACCCTGCAACACAACGCGCGTGCTCTAAAGCTCCTCGAACCCATGATCAAAGAACGTCTGAAATATTTCAATGATCACGGGAAGGAGTGGGAGGAAGAACCCGTTTGTGGATGATTTCTTCGTCGCGACGCTCTCACAATTCTGGCGCACAGAGCGATGCCATATCCTGGTTGATAGAGGAAAGTCGTTCGCAGCACGCTTTGGAGCGGTACGTCACCCAGGTATTGCTCGTGGGCTTTGCTTCGATTCAGGTGTGTGGAACGTTATCGCGTACCGTCTGATTTCCCTGACGTGTTCGTTCGCGCCAGACGACTTCCAGCGTAGGTCTCAATCGATTGTGGGGGAATTCAACTGACACATTTTGTGTTGCAGAGCCTCACCGTCGCGCTCCTTTGCCTTGCCGCCCACCCCGAGTACATCCAACCGATTCGCGAGGAAATCGAGTCGATCGTCGAGAAGGAGGGATGGTCGAAAGACTCGGTAGCCAAGATGCATAAAGTGGACAGCTTTTTGAAAGAATGTCAACGTCGCGAAGGCACGAACCCGGGTGAGCGTTGGTTCCCGTTCGTCACGAATGCACTACGGGTCTCTGACGCGCACGTCCTCAGTGGGTCTCGCACGCATGACCCTCAAGGACGTGGTATTGTCAGACGGAACCGTCATTCCGAAAGGCACGATGATGGCCACCGCGTCGCGCTCGTTGCATTACGACGAGGCGTGTTACGAAGACGCGCACGCGTTCAAGCCCTTCCGCTTTGTCGACGTTCGTGCAGGTGCAGAGGACAAAGAGGGCGTGCACCGCCAGTTCGTCTCGACTTCCGTCGAATTTTTGCCGTTCGGACATGGGAGACACGCATGGTAGGTTCTCGTGGGTCGTCGTACGACCAGGATTGGAATGTCGATTCATCTGGCAGCCCTGGACGTTTTTTTGCCGCGAACGAGCTCAAAACCATCTTTGCACATTTGCTCGTCACGTATGACATCAAGTTCGGGGTAGGTGCGGCGCAGCAACCCACCCTGTTCAACGGGGCTATAGTAGCGGCGAATCCGCACGGGAGACTCTTGTTCAGAAAGAGAGCAGACTGAGAGAGAAACGGTGGATTTCATTCAATACATGTCTGCAAGATCTAGGCGGTTGTTTTGTTTTGTTTTTTGTTTCCATCATGCCATTGCTTCTCATTGTTAATAATCTAGGGGATTAGTGTACAAGTCTCCGTATGAAATGTACATGAGGGAGCAATTGACTCGATATTCGCTGAGCAGCGGCAAGAGCTCATCGCGCGTGCTCGCACGCTCGTACGCCTTTCCTGGATGAAAAAGCTAGTGGTACCACGATCTGATAAGGTGCGTACAGAACAAAAAAAAGGGGGGTGGGGGGAGAGGACCCAAATGCTATCAGCCATCTTGATTTAGTCAATACGATCTTTGATAGTTTTGTCGGGCGCTTCTGCACCACCTTTCCTGAGCATCGAGCCGGATTTCATACGACGGTGGTCGAGAGCATGTGTCCGGGGGAGGTGTGCCACGACTTGCTCTAGCAAAAGAGCGGATAAAGTGCAAGATCTGTAGTAGTGGCGTCACGACGAGCAACTCGGACTGGGGGTTCGGCCACCCCGAGCAGTGTGGATCAACCTTGAACGGCAGACCGGTCACTGGCACACGTACTGAAAAAAACGTTAGGCACATACAAAGATGTTGTCTGTGTGTATCGCAGAAAACGAACGTCGCGCCTTACGGAAAAATGTGTCAATGCCCTGAACCAAGAAAAGACAGGAAACATGCCACAAGTGATTTGAAGGGGGATATGGATTGAGAAATTGCATGCAACTGGATTTCCATAATCTCGGCTTTCGTGAGTGATTGCAGCCAGAGAACAAAATAATTAATCAAGGCGTTCCTTTCGCCAAGCCACCCCCTTTTCGTTGGCTCCGCTTTGGCAGGCAAAGTTAGGAGTTGTACAAGGGCCTCATCCACCACTTGCTTGAACGTCCAGTCACAAATTCACAATCATCATCATCATCATCATCATCACAGAGGCCCGTCTTTCCTTCAACTGTACGTCCACTTCGTTGGACTCACATGCCATCGTCATTCAAAATAGAAAAGGTGCCAACGACCCGACACCCGAAGCGAGTGCAGAGGTTTGAAGATGGTCCGTGGTTTGAGGATCTGCTTGTTTCCTTTGCTGCTATGCAGGCCGGCCGGACTGTTTACTCGACGACGCGAGTGTTTCGACGTCCACTCTTGTCCGGAGCGCTGACGGTGCGGTGCAAGCAGGTAGGGCCCGTCCTGGTTCAGTATCATCAGCACGTCGTCCAAGGACTGGACCTGCTTGGGCCAGATCCACGCCGAGAAGACGGCGCTTTTGAACATGGTAAAGCACAGGATGTACTACGCATGCCGCTGTGCTATAAGACTCGCCAAGTTAAGCCGTCACGTGGCTGTGGTCGCTAACTCGGATTTACTACTCCTGATAATACGCTAGTACCAGCCTCATTCAATCGGTTGATTAAATCGTTGCGTATTCATCTGCTTGGCACGTATGCACACTAGACGCAGAATGCAAAGATCTATAAGAGCCTATTACTTGCTAGTACTTGGCCACATGAATCCCCCACGTGACTCTTAGCAGGACGTTCCTCTCCTTGATTGAGGACGATCATCATGTCAGGTATTATGGGATTCTTCAACGCGAAATTTCCGCCAACGATGAATCCGCGCGACAGACCGTCCGATCCGCTTTCACGTCTCCGCTTTGCGCTCGAGACGATGCCAGGCTCGCGCAAGTATGTGTTCACCCCCGCAACCCGCGCCGAGATTCTGTCAGAACTCTACGACGCATTCTGGGGACAATACGCCCATCTCTTTCTACCTCTTTCAAACTCCAGTCTGCCTATGCACGCCACCCTTGGTCAAGTCCAGGCAGAGCTCGGCTTTGCGGGTGCTGGTTCAGAGGACCCCATTGTACCTGGCCGCCCGTGCGGTTACATCTTTACCAAGGGAGAGAGCTGCTTTCGTTGCAAGTCAGTCCTCCTTTCTTTCCCTCCCCTACCGCTCACGCTCGTTCCAGAGACTGTGCCCTCGACGAAAGTTGTGTGCTGTGCAGCCGCTGCTTCCGCGCCAGCTCGCACAAGGACCACAACGTCAGCTTCTTTATTGCCCAACAGTCGGGCGGTTGCTGCGACTGTGGCGACGCTGAAGCTTGGCGTCAAGACTTCCAGTGTCCATTCCACCCCCTCCTCCACAACACCGACCTCGCCTTTGATACATCCCTTCCCGCGTCCGACACCACTCCAAGAGTAGTCGCTAGGTCCATCTCAGAAGTCGACATTCCTCCTGTGCCGCATTACCCTCTCCGCGCGGCTTGCCCACCTGAACTCCGGGAAAACATGGGTCGCACGATCGGTTATGCCCTCGACTTTCTCCTCGACACCCTCGATTGCTCCCCAGATGAGCCCAGCGTGCCTGCAAACGAAGCAGACCTCCGTCTTCTCCCTACCGCCGATCCCATGCAGAAAGACCAGTACTCTGTCATCATTTGGAACGACGATAAACACTCGTTCGATGAAGTCATCCAGCTCATTTGCGACACCACCAACCGCGATCGCAAAGAAGCGACCGCCATGGCTCATGTCATCGACGAACACGGTCGCGAGATTATTGATATGAATTCCAACGTCTCCCGTCTCCTCGAAATTGCTCAGGTCATCTCGAAAATAGAAATCGGGGTTACTATCCGACGCGCATACGACACCTTCAGAGAACAGGTCGTCGTCGTCGTCATCGAGTGGCTTCGTGACCTTACCCGGAGCAGACTCGGGACAGATGCGCTCATCATCCGCGAAGTCATTGCTGCCGAACTGCTTTCACCGCGACACCGCGAAAGCAATATATATGGTCCTGCAACCCACATTCCCGATCTTGCCAACGATGTCCCCAGTCCTTGCCGCATCGACTGGATGTTTTTGTATCATGCTCGTCTCTGGAAAAAGCCACGCATCAGCTTGAAAGAGATTTATGCTACGCTTCTCGTGCTATCGCACCCTCACAAACTAGCCATCGGTGTGTTTATTTCTTCCTTGATAGCGCTTTATCATCTCATACTCCTTCCCAGGTAGTCACTTTGCTGCCATGTATCCCCGCATTGTCGATGCCTATCTTTTGGTGGACAGAGAAGCAGAAACGTCAATCAAATACTTTGCACTCCAACTCTTCACTGTACCCTCCGTCGCAAATCACATCGTCCGTTACCATGACCTCGTCACCCGTCTCCTCGATATCATCATCAACTTTTTCACCAACCACATCGTCGATAAGCGTATAGTCAGCGCCCCCGAAAACGCACCCGACGTCGCCAGCCTCGACGTGGACACCTTCCCATTCAAATCCAAACGCTTTATGCCCATATTTAGCGACCTACGCTATCTCTGCCACAACGCGCCCGTGCAACAGCTCATTGCGCGTAACCATACGTTTGTGCGCAAGTTTGCCAAGGTATGCCAGCTTTTCATGTGCGTTCACCCCAACAAGCGTGCGGCGACACATCACGTCGAGTTCGAGACCGACTCATGGATAAGCGTATTCAATGTCACGCTCTCACTCTCGCGCGTCATCAAGGTCTACGGCGAGGCATTTCGGTGGGCGACCCCGGCCCAACTTGTCAACGCCATCTCAATCGTCGTCCGCGACATTCTCGACGTTTGCACGCTTGCCAATGACAAGCTCGACAGATCCAAGTTTGCAACTCCTTTGTACCACGAGGTCGCGTTTGGCGGCGTAGACTACATGATCGTCAAGTTCGATGTGTTGGATGGGTGGGTCAGCTTTCACCATTCGCTGCACTGGCTCTTGGCAGAGCTAGTCAAGAACGTAGAGCTGTTGGACGAGGAAGGACTCGCACGGATTGGCGTCGCGAGCGTCAGGGACGTGTTTCTGCGAGTCGCAAGTGAGGAGGCGATGCTTGCGCTCATCGATTATCCCTTGCGGGGTGGGTTCTTCCCTGTTTTCCTTGTCAGGTGTTGAACAATGCCCTAGTCCTCGCGATGGTGGCTCAGATCCGTTCTGGACTCTGGGTCCGCAACGGCTTCCCCATCCGCGGTCAACTGTTGCACTACCGCGACTTTATGCTCCGCGAGCTGTGCTACGACCAAGATCTGTTTGTCCTCCAAACAGCGCTCCTCGTACTCGATCCCAACACCGTCCTTGTGAGCGTGCTCGATCGATTCGGCCTCCGCGCGTTTTTCGAGGGTGCGCCCATGCACCCGATGTACGAAGGCGCGCAGCTGGCGAGCATGGTCGAGGAGGCGCTCTACGTCCTCCTCGCGCTCCTCACCGAAACCGGACACGCGACGCAGATGCCGCTGCGCGCGGCCGTGCGGCGCGAACTCATGCACGCCCTCGCAGCGGGTCCGTGCGCGTACACCGATCTCGTCAAACGCGTTTCGGAGCGCATGACCGATGACGTGTGTTTCGAGCACGTCTTGCGCGAGGTCGCCAAATTCAAGCCGCCCGAGGGGACGGCGGACGGGGGGACGTACGAGCTGCGCGACGCGTTGTACGACGAGGTGAACCCGTTTTATTACCACTACGCGCGGAACCGGCGGGAAGAGGTCGAAGTGGTCTTGAAAGCGCGTCTCAAGAAGCAGACGGGGGAACAGGACCCGGTGATCGTGCCCAAGCCGATGCACATCGCGCGCGGACCGTTCGTCGTTCTGGCGGGCGTGTGGGCGTCCGAGGTGGTGCTCCAGGTGCTGTTTTACGCCGTGTATCAGGTGGTGGTGTGGACCGAGACGGGGTTGGCGGCTGAGGCGGTGATGGATCAAGCGGTGTGGATGATCATGGTGGCGCTCGTAGAGCGGGGGGACGTGTTCAGCCGGCTGGCGGCGTTGAAGCAGTTCGAGGAGAACAAGACGCTGATCGACATCTTGTGTTCGATGGAGCATGCGGTGGCGTTCAAGGCATATGCGGCACGGGTCGGTTGGGTGTTAAGCGAGATGGCGCGATACGTGCCGGAGGAAGTTGGGGCACGAAGACAGGTCGTGACGGTCGAGCCTGGCGTGGACGCGGAGACGCTCAAGAAGCGGGCGGCCAAGGCACGTCAGGAGGCGATCATGGCGCAGATGAAGGCCCAACAAGCGAGTTTTGCAATCCAGTTCGAGGACGAGGACGAGGACAGCGAAGACGAGGTTATGGAGGAGGACGAAGTTGTGCAATACGGGTCGTGCATCGTGTGCCAGGAGGACCTGAACGACTCCAAGGCGTGGGGCATGCTCGGGTTCGTTCAGCCGAGTCGGTTGTTGCGCAAACACCCAGACAGCCATGGCGCATACCTGAACGCGCTGATGGGAATGCCCAGCTCGCTTGATCGCGGGCAACACTCGTCGACGGCGTTTCCGTCAGTGGACGTCGACCATCACGAGGACGTGACCCAGTTTGGCGCGAATTTTGATGGATTCCCGGCGCAGCACACGCGATTCGGGTTGCACACGTCCATGTGTGGGCACATGATGCACGTGGAGTGCTTTCAGGTGTACAACACCTCAGTCAGGCAACGCCATCGGTCGCACACGACGCGGAACCATCCCGAGAATATTTTACGTAAGGAATACATTTGCCCGCTGTGCAAGAGCCTGGGCAACGTGATTCTACCCATCTCGCGGCCGTCGACGGCGCCGACGACCAACGTGGCTTTTCCGGACTGGATCCGCGCGGTTGGGATCTCGATTCTCAAGTCCAAACCGGACGCGGTGATGGACGCGCTTCAGTTTCGCAACGGGACGGGCGAGTTTGTGTTTTGGAGCGCGCAGGACCCGAATTACGCGGTCCAGATTCGGAGAGGGGAGAATTTCGAGACGTTTCGGATGCTGGACAGCGTAATGAACGTATCCAAGATCGTGTCGCAGCAGTCGCGGCATTTGCGCGAGCGACCGGAACCGGAGTCAGGAGAACGAGGGTCGGGGGTCTACCTGCCGGAGGAACTGGTGGGGTATACAATCGCGTCGATCGAGGTGGCGACGCGCGGGATGGGCACGAGCGGGAACGTGGCGGACGGATTGACGGAGACACAGGTAAGGATGATACGCGCACTGTTGGGATGTTTGGCCGCGTTGGCGCGGATCGAGCTCGAGGGGCGCCCGGATGGCGGGCGGGAGGCGGTCAAGCAAGCGATCATCAAGCGGTTATTGCCCGAATGGAGTCGGACGTCGCTCACGTCGTACTCGTATCCCCTCCTGCTCCGCGATCCGCTCACCATCCTCGTCGAGACGGCCGCGGTCGCACCGGAGATGCTGCAACACGTGCTCGTCCTGTGCTACTACGCGTGTCTGGCGCGCACGGTCATCGGGATGGTGTACGTGCTCAACAAGGCACGGGCGGGTGGGTCAATGCCGGTGTTGCCCAGGAGCCATGCGGCGCTGTTTGGCGACGTGCGCATGTTTTTCATGTCGGTCGTACGCCACTCACCCGTGTTTGAGCATACGGCGACGCTCGTGTTCGACACGTTTGGCGAAGCCAGGATGGAGACACTCTTGTACGCGTTCACGCTTCCGTTCCTGCGCCGCGCGGCGATCCTCTGTCGGTCGGTGTTGTCGAATGTGTTCCCAACGCCTGGCGGCGGTGACGAGGACAACGAGTACCGACGGCTCTTGACGCTGCTGCACATTCCGCCGCTTTCGGATCTGCCGCACCAAGACACGCTTCAAAACGCACTCTCGGGGTGGTGTGCGCACTATGGCCACTCGCACGCCGCGTCACAGCTCAACTGCGGCGTCGTGCTCGACTATCCTGCCGTCTACCGGCTCGCACGGCTGCCGATCGTACTCGATGACCTGTTTCACGGACGGGAGAAGGTCATGCGGTGTGTGCGGTGCGGCACAGTGCCGATCGACGCGGCGATCTGTTTGATCTGCGGCGCGACGTGTTGCATGCTCAGTCATTGTTGTACGGACGTGGACGCCAACGGGCGGGGGGAGTGTAACATGCACACACGCGAGTACGTGCCTTGGTTTTTTCTTTTCCTTTTTTCCTTGTGCTTATGCAGTGATAGGTGTGGCGGCGCGATCGGGTTGTATTTCATCGTCAAGCGATGCTCGCTTCTGTATCTGTACGCCAACAACGGGTCGTTTGCGCAGTCGCCGTATTTGGATATACATGGGGAGGTGGACATTTCAATGCGGTACGTCCGTGCGTGTGTTGGATGGGGCGTGGCTGGCTAACGCAGGAGTCGGACAGACGTGGACGACGGCAGTACATGCACGGGCCGCGGTGGGAAGAAATTCGGAAGACGTGGTTGAACCATGGGATTCCGACGGCGGTGGCGCGCAAGTTGGAGAGCACGGTGGACAGCGGGGGGTGGGAGATGTTGTGAAACGGGCTCCGCGGTATTTAAATCGCGCGACCGTATGATGAGTCCCACGAATTACAATGCAATGACTCCGTTTTTTTCAAGTGTATGAGGGGCTCATTCTTTGGGTATCGCTTGAAATACAGTGCTAGATGAAGAAGACGGATTCATCATTCGGTAAGTAATACGAGTACAGTATAGTGGTTATGGGGCAAATGAATGGATGGTAGAATGGTAAGTTAGGAGGGTGACATAGCGCTTTCGGGTGTAGGCTGACAAGGTAGGGCGGGTTGAAGTAAGGGAGGCTGTGCTGCTTACATACGTTCGCCTAATTACATAATAGGCACGGAGGGAGTGACTGCAGCAGAAATCCGGGTACTAAATGTCATGCTTCCTGCCCAACTTCGGGCTCGTCAATCCGAGCGAGGTTGGGTGCACTGCCTGACCTTCCCGCTCGAAACTCTTGGCAGACTTCGACTCACTCCAACGCCGTACAAATCGATTCGGTTTGCAATAGGGGTTGTTATAGGCGCCCAAGGACATCTTTCCACCAGCAAAGACAGACTCGAGCCCGTTCCCTACGACCGTCGCCATTCAAATCTATCCTCTGGGATTACTATCGTCTTTATAATCCCGATGAAGGTGAGAGAGACAGGATGTTCCCCATAGATCCCGACATGGACCGCCCGTGCATCTCCACTACCGGCAGTTCTGAGCGGGACGACTATTTTTCCAACGAGATTGTATCGCGAAATCAATTTTGTTCTGACGAATCACCCCATGAAACATTGTGAAGCCGTGCATCTATTGCCAAACGGTAAAGAAGATGAGGTACGCCGTCATGTCTTGTCATCCGTTCGTGCACACTCTGTCACAGTATACTGAAGCATTTACTCGGAGTCGCAGTCGAATCTCTCACGGAAAGGACATCGTGTCCGAAATCAACAACCCTCGGAACGGAATCCTTCTTAACAAAATGACTCACTGTGACCTCGGTGGAGATGTCGCATTCTTGGTCGTGCGTGTGTTTCATTCTTACACTAGCAAAGCACGGCTTGATGGGTTTCGACGGTAGACACCCAACTTTGCAATGACCACGGCAGACGTCGACCCCGCCACATCACAAACAGAGCGCAGATGCACAGGGTAGATCCTCAATCTAGACCATCCACCGATGTTTCGTTCAGGACCTCCAGCCCGGATGGCGGACACCGCCATCAATTGGCCGCCAGACATTCTATTCGACGCGGTATACGCTACCGCCGTACTATAGCACTTTGCCGCCGAATCCATCACAAACGTGTTCATATCGTGGAAGTATGTGAATGCGACAGAAGCGAAACACAAAAAATATCTTCCCGATCGGGCCGACCAGAAGATAGCGGACGCACGGGCGCGTGAGCGTGATGCTAGGCGTTTCCGCAAGGCAAACCGTGTGGACGAAAGGAATATGGTGGGCTTAGATTATCTCATGATGTTCCCATATATCGCAATGTCGCCAGACAAAGTAGTGGCCTATTGGCGAGAAGCTGCGGAGAAGAGGGCGAGAAGGAATGCAGTAGCTTGGAAGAAAGGTTCTTGTTTGGCAAGAGGGTGTTACGGACGCATGCGAATGATATAGCTGGCCCCCTCCTCACCACCTGAAACAGCATGTTGATGATCACGGGTATAATGCTCGACGGGTTTATATCTTCAAAGGAAGGTGCGTACAATGTTGGTAAATTAGACAACCAGAAAAGGGTACGTCCTCCCTATCCTCACGCGCTGTCTCCGACATGACTATTTCCATCCATCATGGACATTCGCCGCTTCGTGTAAGCGACGAACGACGATCTCGTTGACTATCCGAGTCCGGTGAAGAAGCCATCGGCTTGAAGTCGGTCGCAAGGCATAACCGTGAGTCGATCGCACATAAATTCGAGCTGATGTCCATCG
>JBBPMP010000506.1:0-18639 GCA_038090395.1 Boletales sp. KT-2023a
CCGCTTGGCATTTGGACTTAGTTTTAGATTATAGTATTGGTTACCCGTTCCATGGCTCCATTCAGAATCTAGAGCCTGTCCTGTTTTGGTAGTGTTTCATAAGCCCATTTCGACTCTAGGCTTATTTGTGTGTTTCGCATTGTTTCATAGCCCCATCGTAGGTTCCAGGGCTTAACCGTTATAGTTATAAGCGTAATACCCCGGGTTTAGGGTAGTAGTGCATAGCATGGTCTGTGCGCTATTCTGGATAAGTATAAGTAGGCTAGCGTAGCATTGTTGTACTCTAGTCTTGATATCGATTCCTTTACGCGCATCTCAGGGCATTTCGCTCTATCTAAGTCGCTCGGAATTGATTGTCTTGTACTCACAAGATCCTTCGCACATCCGTGCATCACGTGCAAGAAAGAACGCACGCTCCGTACTTGCAAGAAGTACATCGCCCGTGACCGCTCCCTGTCAAGATCGCACAGCGCACCGGCTTGCTTTTGTTTGGCTTGCTCAGTCCTTGCTTGGACCTGACAGATGTACGTTTATGGATGATCGTTTGCATGTTGGTCAGCGTCAAGCTACACAATGGGAAAAATGACCACCGGGCCCTTCCAACCCTCTGTTAACGACCCTGAATTGATCGTTGGTGATGTATATTGTCGGGGAATTCAGATCGTTCTGGGATCAACATTAACCTCGGTGAGTTGTTTCAATAGCAATCGACAGTGCCCTGCGGAGTGGATCCCCTGATCAATATTCTTTTTTTCAGATTTTCAATAATCGGGGGTGTGGTGTAGACATGCACGTGGGTTCAATGACAAACGGTGGTTGGGGGATCCTGATCATTACACGCGTGAATTTGTGCCACCATGACATTGGTATGTTCATGTCTGGAGTCTGGACTATGGAATCGCAGTAAAGTGTTACAGATACAGACAATATTGCAGCGCATTTGCCTATTACTCACTATCGGTGCATGTCTTTGGGTACCGTTCTCGTCGTAACCCTCTTGGTACTAACCCAGCCACGAAGACCATCGAAGAATGCGTGCCCACAAGTCGCATACGCAATGCGCTCTTTGAGAGATGACTATCAGCCGATAACGCTCATCACGCAAATGCCGCATACACCCTGTGACTCTACACTCATATGTGTATTGCACTGAACGACACTACAGAAACAATCTGACACTTATTCCACTGCACATGCGACAAGATGCACATGAACTTCCTTAGTAGAGATGTGTAATCCTGAATACTTGGTTGGCGTTGCCGGGCCTGTATGGCTCGATCCTGATCTGCGAGTACAAAAGTTACATGACCAATGAAAGGACTGCTATATGTTATGGAGAAGTGACCTACTGGTTCCTTCGGTCCCTGCACAGTCCATACATATCCGGCCTCGGGATCGACTGCGATACTAGAAATAATACAGACCGTGAGTGAGCAAAACATACATAACAATATCATCCCATCGCACTGACATGAATGTGTCCTCCTCGTTGGCGGGGATAAGGAACCACTCTCGACTCAGCCGAGGGTTGGAGGATCCAATAACTTCGCCCTCGAGCTCAGTCGTGTACGGGTACATTTGAAGGCCCAGAAAGGTGGGACCACCCCCGGAGATGTTCCTGCTTGAGAACCACTGATGGGGCATGAGTCTTTCATTTCTCAGGAAAAGCAACACACGTACCTCGAAAATGTCACCATCGAGAATGATGGGCACAGGTGCGCCTGGAGGCGCGGTCGCACGCGGTGCACCAACTCTGGGTTCTCCATAAACGGTAGAAGTGAGGATGTAATTGAAACTAGACATCGTGACTCTGATACGACAAGACTTGTTCGGCTGTTGGGGATGACAGCAGTCGGTGCTATCCTGCGGCCTTTATACCTTTGATACGGATGTAGGTCCCAGTGTGGACTAGACTGAATCGTCGAATGCGTCAACTGATGCAGCGAATCGCCGGCAGTATAATTCGACCTGGTAAAAAGGAACGGCTTGATGGAGATACATCATCGAACTACGCACTAGTGAATACTTACATACGATCTTAATTTCCGTCGTGCACCCTCGAACTTTATCATGCACAACGTCATCGACAATAGCATGTGGGACAATAAATCGCATAGCATACAACATGTTGGGGACATATCTCGGTAAATATGTACACAGTACAGTATAGTAGTATATTCGATGACCCGGGCTCCAATTGTTTCACGGATCGTAGCTGGTCTTCAGACATATCGATGGTCATGACATGCAATAATAGTAGTGCTTGATCTTTCCTTTCTTGATTACTTACATAAATAGCAGACTAGAAGCGATTGTGCGAACGGCCTCAGTCTGCAAAGTTCAGAGATGAATGCTGACTGCCGAGTTGACGAAATGTTACGTTTGAGTGAGTTAGCTGCTGATATCCACTCCAGTGGCGAAGAAGTTATCGGACCAGCACAATGGATTTATACATATTTACAGTAAGCCTCCGATGAGTCTTGAGCCACGTCTTTATTTCATGTTCGGCGATGCTTCACGCGAAGAGTGGTTCTAGGCCAATTAGCGTGAGACGAGGTGGTCGAGGTCACCTAATCGGCATACCTGCATGTACAGTCGCACAAAAAGTTTTAGCGCGTTAGGTCGCATGGCACAACGTCTCACACCTGGTGGGGTTCTTCGGAGAGGGTCCTATGAAGACAGAGCGAGAGTTACATCATGATGCCCGGGTAACTTGGGCGGCATACACATAGTACGACTGAGGGGTTTCGTTTGACTCGCTTTTGAAGGAGCATTCTCAACTAAAAGTTGTTGTGATAACAAGTAGCCCAGTCATCTACAAACTTCAGAGATGAATGCTCAGCTGGCAAGTTGATGTAATCTTGCGTTTGAGAGACAACGACTTACTTGTTGATATGCGGTGATTATCTGCTCCAGTGGCAAAGAAATGATCGATCTCAATCTTGCATCTTTTAGATTAAGTCCCTGCAAGGTTCAACCGCTGCAAGGTCTAATAATGAACTAACCAAACGGGACACCATTACGGTGTTGAACGGCGCGCTTAATCCGCCGGTCAGCACTAGCGTCTTGGCTTCCATTGAATCGGTGTACACCAACCGTTTCATCAAAGACAAATGTAGCCGGATATCTTGGGTGGGCACTGCCGTGCGAGTGTTGACATTTTGAATTGCAAGCCATGGAGCCGACTCCACATTTCTGTCATCCGAGTTGGCGCAATATTTAATGAGTATGATGGATCTATGCCTGAATGGGCAGCATCAGTGACCGAACATTTGGATCAGGCTTGTTGTTCTGAGTCTTCTGACGTGTTTATGTAAACATCATCAAGTCTAGATGCTCAACTATGACGAAAAGGGTGGTTTGTGGTAAATGAGCGCATGTTAAGCGGACGACCTTCTCTAGAAAAGGCATACTGTAGCTGCATCGATTAGTTCCCATGTCTGCCCTGATCGATAGTTTGCAAATTTAAACAACGATTAGCTGGCAATAGTAGAGATCTGAAACACGGATCCTGTTTCCGAAGCGAAGCGAAATTTCGTACGGTACAAGCTTGTCAGTCTAGCACCATTATTGGTACATCATCGAAAGTCAGTTGAACTGCCTTGAATTTTGACCAGACTGCCTGTTGCCGTGTTTGCGCCAGCGAGTGGCTTTACGGTTCTTTGCATGAGACCTCCAAGACGAGCGGAAATATGTAATTTATCCTTAAGTACGAATGAGCTAGCAGAAGGTCATGGCAAGCGGAGTGGAGGACTCATCATGTTCCTGACAATGTAGTTTCTCTCAACATCACCATGAATCCGCAATATTACTACACCAACTCCACGTCGTCCATTTGCAAGATGGCAATTCATGTGGCTCGTCCAAGATCTCTGTTACAAGACTAGCAAATCGAGCGACAAGCGGTATGACGCAGAGGGCATATAATCATGCGAGAGTGTAGCTGGTAACGCGAGCACAACCAACTTGAAATGACTTTGAACGTGTTTTGTTCTCACGCCAAGCAACGGTAAGTCACAAATCCCTTCAACCGAACCAACACCCAATGCTGCAACAGGACTTGCAAAACGTCGCCGTCACAGCACTACCCTCATCTCGGCAAAATAATGTATGTTTCTCTCTGTCACTTTTAGTAACCCCGCCCTCTAACTAGTGTGTATGTCAAAGATAACATTGTCGCCGTCGACGACCTCGCCTCAGCACCAGTACCCTCATGGTACAGACTGTTGTCCAAAGACGACTACATGATCAGGATAGTTCAACCGCATTTTCCTCCAGTAATTATCTGGACTCCGTGATTCAAAGCAGGTTGGAAGGGTCAGTCACTTAGCATTCTACCGGTCATACTTCGGTGCTAAGCCAGTAAAGCACGAGGATCAACTCTACCTGACGAGCAGTCAAGACCTACGCCTCATCGCTCAATTTGTGTTATCTTTGAAAATATCACTGTCGAGAATCCCCTGCGGATAAGCATGCTGCCCGCATCCATGTTCTTGATGAGCCCGACTTCGGCGGTACGTACATGCATCTATATCTGTATGTGGCTGTGACTTACTTGAACCCCTGAATGTAGACGAAAAGCATTTAGCGACATGCTTCTAGTTAAAGTACCCAGAGTGCAAGTTTTGCTATACTCAGCGAAGCACTCTGCTTTCCGATCCGTTCACTTGACTTGAAATGGGCCGGTACAAGTACACAAAGAGTACCTCGACATCCTGAACCTCACTTGTTTTCTCATTTCTGGTTGGAGTGTATGCTGGACGGCCGGGCAGGAGCTCATTCATGGAGGTGATAGTGTGGTGTTTAGAGGAAACCAAGCGGTTGTACGTCAACCAAAGGATTGACGTGGAGAACAAGGGGCAGAAGAGGCATAGCAAGGCCGACGACCCGATGTACGCCATGCCGCGCCTCGATCAGGTGTCCAAGGTACTTGGCGTTGATGCATCATTTACCCTAGCTTACCACGTACTTGCGAGGCAAGGGAGACTACGATGGGTCGACTAATTTAACATGCCATGAGGCGTTAGAACTTGGCGGCGACAAACCCTTCCTGGCAGGAGGAGTGAGCACCAGTACTTAAACATGAGCTGTAAATCTGATTTATCTTGTACTCAAGGAGGCCGACTGAGAACCTGTGCCGGGAAATAAGGCACTACCATGCCTGTTTGGATTATCGGCGGCGATGGATCAAGATACGATGATGGTGGAGATGGGATTAGATAGGAAGCAGATTGTGCATAATTCCCAGATCCCCCGTTCTCAATTAACTTGGTTGACAATGGATGGTGCGTCCAGATCATTGTCGACTCGGTGAACGATACTACAATGTAGCATCACAACTAATGTTTTGCTCGGCTTATTATGTAATGTTCATGAAAAACATGCATGATGCAAACTTAAAAAATTACCATTAGTAGCCCAAGGTTGCCATCTGGCATGGGCGATACTAGGCAATACCCTGTGATGGGTCAAAAAGGATCGTATAAGATAGCTTGCTGTGGTCGTTATCTGGCAGCACGGTTAGCTTGGCTATATAGGCGTGTTTGTGATTGGGTCTTTGTGGCTGTAAACAGCTCGTCTGCTTCGAATTTCTCCCTCGCTGGGCTCGTGGCGCCACTGAGTTCATGGATACTCTACAGCAAGCTGTCGAAGGCAGTCAGCGGCAGAACTATGTGTCTCGTATGCTTGCTTATACTGATGTTCTACATCTATTGTTCTGACAGTTTCTCAGTCGGCATCGTCACTGCGGTGGGCTATGACTACAGTAGGGAACGCCTGTCTTTATACATTTCCTCACAATAATTGACGAGCCTCAACACACCAGTCCTCACTTTCTCTGACGAGGTATTCCGCAGTTTGGCTTTCGAGATTCATTGACTGACAATCTTCGCAGATAGAGTACATCTGGGTCAGTTGCATGCTTCCAACGTATCATATGTTCTGAGTTAGCCTCAGAATAAGCCATGGACACGGGTTTCGACGCTATTCGTTCTGGTGGGTACTATCGCGCTTCTCATCAACCATGGGTTTATCGTTCTCACATCCAGGCTCGCTATTTTGGTCTATGTTATATCATGTACGTCTGTGTTCGCTGCATCGAATGATCATTGGTCCTTCATTGAACCTTCAGGATTAATACTCTCCGTACGTTCGAAACGGTGGACCTAATGCTGCTGGGCTGACCCGCGACGGTCTGGCAGTGGGAACATCTTTCTTTCCTGGTCCCGCAGAGGTGACGTCTTGTATTGATGACCATCAACAAATATACTGAGACTCTTGATGCTGGTAGCTGTATGTTTCCTTGTACTGACGTTACACTTCCAGCGCCTAAATGACCTTGCTCGAACAGATGTGAGCACATATTTCAGTCTTTCCAAGTCGCGACTCTGAATGATCTACTAAAGGTGGAAGAGCTGTCAACTTCGCTAATTGGGCTAACTTGATTTTTTGGTGTGCCGCAGAATGTAAGATTCTCCATGTACTCGTGTAAGCTGACGCATGAGTGGATACAGTTGCAATGATCCTCCGCGTGTGGGCGTTTCACGATAAATCCAGGGTCATCCTCAGAGCTCTCCTCGTACCTTATGCCATCGAGATCATCGGTCTTCTACTCGCTTGCATTGACTTTGCCATTTACAACAAGGAAGCAGGTATGCAAGCCACGTCCTGTGCTACACACGGTCTAGTGAGATATGTGCTCATCGATGATATAGTGAACACTACTTTAGTGATCACCATCTGCATTTCTCCATATAATGCCGCCACCCCTTATATACTTATGAATAGTGCCCAGCTCATTCTTGGTACGCTAATGTGTCTACTTTTTATTGTCCGGTTCATCAAGGAGTCACATCAACGTTACAATGGAATAAACCGTCTTCGTCCGAACCAGTACACCGTGCTCCTGGTAAAGGAGGGCATGATCTACTTCCTGGTGTACGTACATGCCTCGTTCTATGTGCTCTCGATGCTTCTTGACGAACGAATCGGCATTTGGAACAGAATCGTGGCGTATGCAATCATCGGTATGTTGTACGATAAGGGGATCATCATAACGAACGCGCTACGGATGGTCGCAGCGTTGATATTGGGAAATGTGCCCCCATACACTCTTGTCCCTCGGTTCATTTTGAACCTGCGGAGGATGCACGCCCGCCGTTTACAAGGTGGATGGGAGGGGATCGATATCGCGTTTGGCTTATCATCAGAATTGGACCAAACTGCTGTCGGGAGCCCGATGACGTTTGCGGTGGCACCACAGGACGAGGGCTTGGAGGTGTGGGGGGAAGAGGTGCAAATGGTGGACATGGGGGCATGCCAGACGGCGGAGTGCAGCGGGGTTGGAGCAGGATGATGACAGAGATATCGTGCTTGAGCAGTATGGGATACCTGGGGCTGTAAGTTTTTTTTATGCAACCAGTTCTCGTTGCTGGGGAGCTGAACGTGAATCGGCTAGGACTCAGGAAATGAGTGGATGTATATTCCATCGGCAATGGGATGAGTGACGTCGAACATGATGGGGCTCAAATGACCCGGTGATGTGCGATGCTGGATCGAAGCGAGATCTGCAAGGTATGCATACTATTGAATACATTCCGTTTCGGCTTTGATCCAAGCAGGGACAGGGTTAATTTGGTTTGACATTCAAGTCTGACGAGACTATCGTCCGGAGTGCGATCATATTTGCAGACACACAGCAGAACGAGGGATTAGAGGTGGAGCAGAGAGAAGATGTGCAAATGAAGGATATAGGGATTGATAGAGCAGATGGTGGGGTGTGATAAAATCGCTAGTATCTCTTGGATGCACCCGTCATGTTCAACGTATCGCGTGTAGTTCGCTATAAAGGACCCAGAACGAATGTGATCGTATTGGGCATCCGGATTGGTTCATCCGTTTCGGCACCGCATGCTCTACCACTTCTAATGGGTAGTAAATTCGACGAGCCTGTGCCGGTTCAATAGGTGCCGGATCGGGAAAAACCGGGACCACTTGATTTTGATGGCGAACCGTTTTTTTCAATACCGTTCCAAACCACTTGGAATTTTTGAGCGTCACGATCCACGAAGCGGGGCTGGTGTAAGCAGTGAGTGATAGTGACGGTGGTCACGACAATCACCACACTCGCCGAGATTTGCCCATGTGGTAGTGTAACTTCTTTTTTTCTTGTCACGCAGTCATGACTGTCAACCTACTGCCGTAGCTTTCCCGCAAAGCAATAAGTGTTTATGGAGAAAACGCTATGACAGCTTGAAGTGATTGGTTTCGACGTCGGAGGCCTCAGAGCCAGAGGCTGACGGGATGTCGTGCTTCGCACTTTTAAAGCAAATAATAGCACGGTGGAGAGCAATTTCACAACGAGGAATACGAAGCGAGACAGAACACATGCAGGGTACGATGCTAGGCACAGATACGCACGTAGAGAACCCGTTGATCGAAGGGCACCCTGACCGAACTCGTCGTTCCCCACAACGCATACGCCGCACGCGTATGATTCAACTCGTTCACCATATGCTTGTAAAACACGGACGTTGCCGGGGCGAGCCAACCCCACCACAAGCCGTGACATACGGCAAAGCCACATGCCTCGAGCACGGCGGTAGCGATCTCACGATCATAGATCCCTCTTTTGTGTATTTATCACGGTTAAGTTTAGCTGCTATCAGTGCGGGCATCGCACTGTAGTGACAGCTTTACAATTTCGGGCAGAATGTAGCACGAGAAAGGGCACAGGCTTGACGTAGGAAAGAATAAATATGTAGCTACCAAACTGTCACTGTCGCCGCCAAATGCAACTCTGAAACCGTCGCAAACGCACCGCAAGCCCAAACAGTTCGAAGCGGCAAACACGCCAACCTACGTCCGCTTCATGAAAGGTTCTGACCCATTCCGCTATTCCTGGGACCTGGAAACGTCATCGCGTTGTTTCGGCTGATACAGCGAGTGAGATGTGCGCGGTGAGTATGCAGAGTATGCATGCACTCGAGGACCACCTGTCCAAAGGTGCCTGTTGCGAAGCATGACATCCCGTCAGCCTCTGGCTCTGAGGCCTCCGACGTCGTTCAAGCTGTCATAGCGTTTTCTCCATAAACACTTATTGTTTTGCGGGAAAGCTACGGCAGTAGGTTGACAGTCATGACTGCGTGACAAGAAAAAAAGAAGTTACCCTACCACATGGGCAAACCTCGGCGAGTGTGGTGATTGTCGTGACTATCGTCACTAGTTACACCGGCTCCGTCTTGTGGATCGTGATGCTCACAATTTCCAAGTGGTTTGGAACGGTGTCGAAAAAAACAGTTCGCCATCAAAATCAAGTGGCCCCGGTTTTTCCCGATGCAGCGCCTATTGAACTGGCACTGACCACAGGCCACTCGAATTACTACCCCATTAGAAGAGGTAGAGCATGCGGTACCGAAACGGACGAACCAATCCGGATACCCAATACGATCACATTCGTTCTGGGTCCTTCATAGCGAACTACACGCGATACGTTGAACATGACGGGTGCATCCAGGAGATATTTGCGATTTTATCACGCTTCACCATCTGCTCTAGCGACTCCCATAACCTTCATTTCCACTTCTTCTCCCTGCTCCCCCTCCAATCCCTCGTCTGGCTTTCTGTCCGCAAATATGATCGCACTCCGGACGATAGTCTGGTCAGACTCGAGTGTCAAACCAAATGCGGCATCAACATCGCCTTGCGAATGGTGGGCGTGCATGTGCCGCAGGTTCAAAATAAATCGGGGGACGAGCGTGTATGGAGGTACGTATACCAAAATCATTGGTGGGATCGCCAACAACGCGTTTGTGGAAAGGGCTCCTTTGTCGAACAGCATCCCGACGACTGCATAGGCCAGGATTCTATCTCTCGTCGTTAGCATAGCTTGAATGGAAAGAGGGATCGTGCGCACACAAGGAAGTAGATCATGCCCTCCCTCACAAGGAGCTCAACGTATTGATTTAGATCGAATTTTTTCGTGGCCTTGTACTGTTGAAACGACTCCTTGATGAAGGAGTTCATGAAGAGCAGACACATCAGTGCACCAAGAACGAGCTGGGCACTGTTCATAAGTATATCCAGATTAACGGCGGTATATGTCTGGATGCAAACGGAATATGTTTGAGCGACCGCTTGAGTAGTAATCACTAGCATATGGTTAACAATATGTTTCTGTTAAACAGCATGCGTGGCATGAATACACACCTACTTCCTTATTGCGGATGGAAATTTTAATGCAGGCAACTAGAAATGAGGTGACTTCAATGACATATGGTACGAGAAGAAGTCCGAGGATGCGCATCGATCGGGCATACAGTGCCCATACGCGGAGAATCATTGCCACTGTAACCACTTCTAGCATGATTTGCCCTGGTAGCGAACGTAGAATCTCACATTCCGCCGCGCACCAAAAGATCAAGTTGGCCCAACCGGAAAAATTGACGATTCTTCCGCCTTAGGGAAGTTCTCAGATTCACTACCGAAAAGACTAAAAAAAAAAGTACCCACATCTGTTCGAACATGATCCGTCAATCGGAAATGTTATACAAAGACGAGAAAAAAAAAGTAGCACACACGTCTAGCAATAACCAAATGTTCAGTATATCTGCGAGTGATGGGGTATTCAAGATGTCACCTGTGCGGGCCCAGGAAAGAAAGAGGATCCCACTTGGTCGTGGGGCGTCAGCTCGGCAGCATTAGCTTGGCGGCTTCATACGTACAGAGAGTATTGAACCTAGAGGTCAATCAGGGGGGTCAGATGTAATTCAACGCAACATGCGGACACACATGATGTAAGACAGCCCAGAATAACGAACCTAGACGTTAAAAACAATGAGAGCTAAAGTGCACATGGGGAAAGAGGTAGGGTACGCACTAGAGCAAATAACGTCGATACCCATGTCCATGGCTTATTCTAAACCAATTCAGTACGTGTGGCAGGTCGAGGGGATCTCGCTGACCCAGACGTGCTCTATCTGCGAAGATGTTCGATGAGTTGATATTGTACATGACGTGGGGCATACCTCATCGGAAAACGTAAGGGCTGACAGGTTCATGGAATAGTTAGAAGAATGAAAAACATACAGACACATATTACCTACCGTAATCGTACCCCACTGCAGTGATAATCCCAACTGGCAGACAATAAGGATGATGGACACGGGGGAACAGAATAGACAAACATACTAGATACGTAGTTGTTGTACAGATCACCTTCGACAGCTTGTTGCAGAGTGGTAGCCATAATCTTCCTCGTGGTGCAGTGAAACGAAGAAGGAAAACTTGAGCGATGGAGACCACATATATCAGCTCACAGTGATAACAAAACTGAGGTCTCGGGGAAAGCCGCAGTAATAGCCTCTGGGATGACAAACCACGTTGGCCATGACAGCTGAGACGGCATTAGCATTCGCAACTCCATTCATTTGACTGTAAGCGAGCCTAAGCGAAGCAATTGGCGCTCACCGAGTGACACGTATAACCTGTGACATGATGCTGTGTGCTCGCCAGCACACGGATATCCTGATGCCATCGTGGTATTCAAATGAAAAGGAAGGATGTGTATAACGCAGATTCATAGCAAAATTTGCAGTGCTGCGAGCTACACTGCACAGCGTCTGGTGTACGCTGTTTCCGATGCTATGTCTCAGCCAGGCCAAATGGCCGCAAGTCATCCCATCGCGTGTCAGCAAGGACTAAATCATCGGCTCCATTCCGGCCGACCACATATCATGGAAGCGTGAATTGCAGCCACCAATCTTTCTCATGCGAAAATGAAAATGAGTGTTGCTGTGTTGCCTCCGTGATTGTTTTACCGGACCACGAGCATTATGATTCGCAGCGGTTCATTACAAGGTCCACTTATGTGAGGCGTTGGAATTTTGCAATGGCAACATTTCTCAGGAGCCGTGAGTATTGCCATTTAAACATGTCATGTAGATTTGACTTGTTTCGTACCTCAGGGCTGACATCCCATGCCTGCAAACAAGGCACTACCAAAGCGATGTCGGCAGTGATGATACGACGATGGTGGAGATGGGATGGGATAAGAGAAGAAGCCTGCGCAGAAAACACGTCGTGTGTATGTAATTTCCCGGTTCCTAGTTTCTCCCCAGTTAGCCTGGTTGACGATGGACGGTGCATCCACTGGATCGGTATCTGATCCATGGAAGGAACCATAGGCTGAATGCTGAAGAGGAATGAGAAACACGGTTGGTGCCGACAGCAATGTGCAAGTATGAGAAAGGGTGAAAGAGATATTTCCCTTTATGCCACACATGAGTGGCTTCTTTCTATATCATAACGACGTGTTGACAGTCGGTGTTTAGTAGATCGGCGGGGCGACTCCACTTGGCCGCGTTTTCTGGATTGAACTCGAGTGCCCTCTAGCGCTGGGACCCGTCCCAATCTGGGGAAAAGCGTGCTGAAAAGAGGCACGATGCGCGTCACGTGCTGTAGCAACCGTCACGCGTCACGTCCAATTTCTCCGGCTGGTGGCGCCGTCCGTTCTTACCGCCGCGAGGATAGCGGAGACTCACAGTCCGAGACACCACTCATCCGCAAACCATTGAGACTTGGAAATGAACGCTTAAAATCGAGTTAACGGAGCGTCACGTTCACGATAGCGAAGGCCCATTCGATTGGCTGACTGCCCGAAATCCGCTCAACGAGTTAATAGGTTTGTCAGCTCATTTCTCAAGCTAACCAAACGGGACACCCCGTTCTGATGTTGGGCGGTGCGCTCAATCCGCTGATGGCCGGCTACTCAAATGCCTCTGTAATAATCACGAGGCCTTAACCGCTGAGCACTCAAGTTGGATTTTTCTTTCATCCACCTCTGTGACGATATCTCATGTTCCTAGCAGTGCTTTTCAGCATTGTTGCATCCTCCGTCCTTGCCATTCAGGTTCCTCTGGCGGTTAATCACCACTCGACTCCCATCGATGACAATCGTGAACTTACGGAATGGAACCTCAACAAGCTTCCTAATCCCAGCTGCACCGACCACCTCGTGTTCGAGACAGTCCACTCCCTGCTGCAACACTGGCCAAATACCCGCATGAGGAATGGTCAGTAAATGTCCACTGTCTCTACGATTTTCAATAAAAACTGTTTCTGCTCAGGCCACAGTATCGTGCCGGGAATCATTCCACAGGGGACCCTTCTGTATCATGGCACGAATCGCCCGGAATTACCAACAGGTCCTGAATGGACGGCAATAGATCCCGAACATGCGTATTTCTTCTGCAGAGACCCGATTCTGACAAGCTCGGACGTCCCGTTGGGGTGTTGGCAGGCCACGCTTGTAGCCACTCGCCCTCTCAAGGTCGTGTATTTCGATGGTAGTAGTGCCGCAAAGCTGCCAAATGGCCCGATGGACATGCAAGACCTTCTGGCGTGGGGTGATTCACCCACCGAACTATGGGATGACATAAGGCGTGCTGAGGGTCTGTGTAGATGGGGAAGGGATCATGGTGTGGATGGCTTTGTGAGGTGAGCTTTCGCTTCTCCTAGCGGTCTCACATGTTCATGTCGTGGCCGTTGCAGGATGGAGATTTCTTTGTGAGTTACCTCACTTCCTACCGCTTGTATCTCTAAGAATTGGGTGCCTTCAGCGAGACCATTCTTTGTGACTTCGCTTCTGGCGTCAGCGTCGTTTCCTTCTCGAACCTCATACGACCGGTTGACACTGAAGTTGCATGTGAGTTTGTGCCTTCGACTAGATCTCATGCTTGCACTAAGTTGGTGTTGTTTTCTATAGCGCCGCAAGTACTGGCCATGTTCGAGTCCCTTCATGCAGGGACCTGGCACAGCAGATACCCGGGAGAAACGCGCATCAAACTGGACCTCTCCGGGCTGATATCTTTTTACGATACTCGACTTGCTCCGTCGCTGATTACCGCTCGAGCCAACCAGGAACGGTGGGACCATCGCGTAGGAGACGTATCCAGAGAAGAGTTCTCCCAGGCAAAATCGAGGCTGGAAGCCATGCTGAGCAGACCCAGCACTAGGCCATCGAGCGAGATTGACTGGAAAACCCTCATCCATGTCATCGTTGATCGATTTTCGGGAAGGCTCGAGTTGATCCGTCACCTTCTGGGTTCTTCCACGACAAATCAAGACGAGATTTTCGATCTTGCTAACAAAACTCAGACTCAGCTCCGAATCATGTTGACGCCATACATTCTATTCTCGGTGGCGCCAAGGGACCCATCAGACGAGACTGGACTGGACTGGACGGCACCTGTGTACAAGCTGTGCGCGACGACCCATACACGCTTCTTGGATTCCGAGTTGGGCTCGATGTCCGATTCGGAGAAGTTGATTTTGCAGGCGGTACGAGGAACCAGCCGGGAGATTTGCCGTGTTGTGACAAAGATGTGGGCTGCGGGTGTGTATACTGGCGTAGATGCCTCGTTGAACATGAAGAGCGCCCCGGATATCACCCAAGTAACGCGTCTTTGGAGCGCCTGGTTAGAAGACTTGGATGGGCTGATGGGGTGGCTCGACTGGAGCGTGTGGGTGAAGTGCGATCCCGAGTGTGGTCCTCAGGTGCGTTCGCCGCGATGTTCAACGTTGTTGATGAACCGAACCGACGACAGGAAATGTGTTACTTGCCTACCTGGCCCATAAACTTCCCGTGTTTTTTCCCGCCAAAACAACAGCAGCCATCTGGCTTGGATTTGAAAACGATGGGTGACAGAAAGTTCTGTATCGAGAATCCTGCTACTCCTGGCGGTGAGTGGCTGCGGCCGCAACCGAAATGTGTCAGGCGGTTCGAACCCTTTGATTTTTTTTGACGCCTGAATGAGGGCACGTGCGTAGTGTGGCACTTGCTGATTGTTGGGGGCCACGAAATCGACTTTCAACGTACCCCCAAGTGTAGCATATTCTACGCTGAACCCGTTGTTATCTAGTGCTAGCATAAGTTGCCAACGGGGAGGACTCGGAAACAAGTATGGACAGTTTGGAGTACATTACTAATGCGAAATGATTCACCGGTTTGAACATCAAGTCGTCGAATGACGACAGCGGCGACTGGATTTTATCTCCGATCACCGCACCATTCGCATATCGTTGCGTTCTTTGGCCAAGTATTCAAATCTGGGCACTCTCCGAAGCAGTGCTCAACACGCGAAACGCGTGCGGTTTGCGATAGTTCGAAAGTCATAGAACGGGAGGACGGAACGTACGTTGTACGTATGTTATTCGACTCCAATGCATACGTTTATTCTGACAACTTTGCACAAGGTTCGGCTTCGACGCCATAACAAAAGCGCCATAGGGCAAAATCCGACCATTCCCATTCACAAATCGGCACAAAAGTCCTGAGCTGCATGAGGTGGGGCTTCCTTACCCCACTGTGACGGATGCCAAGGGAGACATTTTCCGCCATCACATCCACATGATTAGCAAAGCATATGGCTGTTTTTCGCCCCTCCAGATCCTGCTCGTCGCTGAATAAACGGGGAACGGAATCAACAAACAATTTTCGTGCGTCTTCTTCTGTTCACGCTGCAACGTTGGCTGGTGAAACCCGAAGTGAAGCGAAATAGCATGCCTTCGAACCTGATGGCACACCAGCACCATTGACACGATTCACGCTTCGACGCCATCAGAACCGAGATTTTCAAGGTCGCCAAATTAATGACTTGGCGTTGGCTGGTGACGCTGGTGTTCTTTCTGACTTTCCTCCGTGCTTGTAAGTTGTGAGCAGGTCGGTATGCGAAGTGCATCATCTTTACCAACACCCGGATCATGGATTCTCTTCTTCTGTACACGGAGCGCCAGTAGACTGGCTTTTTATGTCAACTTTCCACCACTCAATCATTACCAAGTCGCAACGTCCTACCCACGTTGACCGAGTTTCTCTTACATGCTTCTTCCAGCTGATTTACACAGCATGGCATGCAAGGCAAGGCAGTAGTTGATGTGCCAATCATTTGATAATACCGTGGCCACTGGAATCTGGATGGACACCTTGTTGGAGTTGACTGGATATGTGTGGTTTAGCTCAACCATTCGCATATAAAACTGCTGCGTATACTTCTCCATAGATTCACCATTCTTTCGTTTTGCACGTCGAGGTGATGGCGTCTGCATTACAACAAGCTGTTTGGAGTATTCAGCAGAACGACTATGGATCCCGTATGCTTGTTGATCTGATGCATATTCTCGTCCTACTGATTTTGCTGCTTTGCAGTTATAGTAGCCGTTGTTGTCGGATACGATTATGGTGCGTAGCTCAAGTCTGTATGTATTCTCTCGGTGTCTGACAATTCATACCAACAGTACTTACATTCCCCGATGAAGTGCGCCACGTGTGAAACTCATGTTGTACTAACTGACGATAATTTTAGATCGATTATATCTGGGTCAGTGGACGCCGTCCCTTGACCAAACCCGAATTCTGAAATGGTAACAGAACCAGCGGTGGACAAGCGTATCCACGCTATTTTTTCTTGTATGTCCTTAGCCCTTGCATGCTTTCCTTCGGGGCTCATTGTTCTAACATTTAAGCTCGTTATTCGGGCATGTGCTATGCAATGTATGCATATATTCATTGCAACCAATTTCTGTTGGTTTCTGACCAAATCCCTAGCATGATTTCTCTCTGTACGTTCAAAACCATGGGTTACACGTTGATGGGCTAAACCAATACGTTCAAAGTGGGGTCCTCATTCATTCCTGGACCTGTGGAGGTAATTCCTTGCATTATGGTTGGACATTGTATTGAAATGGATTTCCTGCTGACAGCTGTGTGTATTTCCAATCATCTTTTGCCGATTAATGTTTTTAACTGTCTGGCCATGGCTGGAACTGTCGAATAGCTGTGTGTTCGTCTTGCCGTTTTATTTCACGCTGCTGAAAGGGATCCCCAAGGCGTTGCAACTGGTTTTGTTGGTGGTTGGGCCTTGTCAATTTTTTGGAGCTCAGCAGAATGTAAGATTTCATCTTCGCTTTTAATTAGATGATTTCCATCGGATGTAGTGGCCATGATTCTTCGTGTATGGGCAATGTACAGGAGGTCAAGGCTTATCCTTGGATCACTCATCATACCATATACCATTGAGGCTGTTGCTTTCTTATGTGCCTGTATCAGAAATGTCGCTTATCCTCACGAAGGTATGGAGCAATGGTATCTGATGTGCTCACTAATTGATGTGCTCCTAGAACAAAGCATAGGCCATGTGCTCAATTTTTCATTTTGCCAGTGCAAATTACAATCGGATGCCGTGTTTATCTTTTTGGATTTGCTTATGAATGGTACCCAGATGACCCTTGGTTTTCTGATGTGCTTGTTGTTCATCGTTCAACTCAAAAAGGAATTCAATGGAATGCATGAAGCAATGAAAAGAGTCCTGTGTGGCCAATACATAATCCTCCTCATCAGAGAAGGCATAATCTACTTTCTGGTGTATGTACATGTCCCATCTTTCTCTCTTTCTTCCTAGCATACCAGCTAACAAGCGTCATCATGAGTAGCATGCTAGCATACGCAATTTATGGTATCTTGACGGATACAGGACGTCTGTCGCTGTCCGGGTGGCAATCAGCCCCGTTGTGGTTTTTGGCAACCATACCCCCGTACACGCTCGTTCCCCGGTTCATTTTGAATCTGCGGGCGATGTATGCCCGAGATTTGCAGGGCCGACGTGGAAGCGATATCGATACCGCTTTTGGGCTCTCGTTGTCCGGACAGACTCCCACAATCGTATTCGTGATCCCTGGGGATGACGCAGAGTTACATGGACGGGATGAAGAAATGGATGCGGATGTAGTGCAGGACGAGGTGTTACGGGAAGGGCAGGGGGAAGAAACGCTCGGTGAGGGTGTTACGAGCATGTGATGGGTTTGACGACAGGGTCGGGCATGGTCTTTCTAGCGTTGCAAGCGTCCGCTGGCGCGGTGTATCGTATTTATGTATGTGCGTTTGTGTCAAGTGGCTCGTGATGTGCCCTACCTTCTTGATTGCTTTAACGCATGGAATGAGCAAACGAAGATATGATGACGCGCGCAGAACATGGATAGACAGTAACGAAGGATGGCGGCCGATTGAGGAGGCTACCGCCGCGATTGGATTATCATCATCTTCGTTTGCCTCCCCAATTTTTTCCAACGATCGTCAGAGAGTCGTAGCTGTGCGCGCGTACCTACAGAGATCGGTTGACCGCACACGAGGTGAGGTGTACGTTTCGTCCCAATTTTCCTGCAGCAACAGGGACGAGCGTGATCCGGGTCATCGCAGCGTACCCTTGGGCTATAACAAACGCGAACGAAAGCACATGTCATGCAGCGCTGAGAAAGGATGGCAGACCGGGGTAGTACCTGATTTGGTAGGAATTTCAGATTGGAAGGATGGAGGAGAGGAGAGAGCTGGCGCTGACCCTGTGCCATGTGACGACTCCCGGCTTGTTATCCACCCTTTCCTAATGACAATTATGTGTTGATTCAGAGGTCAGGATGTGCCGACGAGTGTTTTGTTTGGAATCTGTGTTCGCTCGGGATTCGTGGTCCTAAAAGGAAAGTCAATGCAGGTGTCTTCATCAACCTCCTGCATTGTTAGCCTTCCTCTGCGCTGCATAAAACGTACAGATTTCTTCATGTAGCCTTGTCGTCTGGTCGCCCAAGAGTGTC
>JBBPMP010000507.1:0-18622 GCA_038090395.1 Boletales sp. KT-2023a
TAGATAATTTAATTTCAGAATGCATGCAATATCTCATTCCTTGTACATGGTTACCACTTACACATATTAATTATGTGTATTTGTCAGAACTATCTGGTAAAACCAGCTCTTCACACTTCCCCTGATGTAGAGTTTTGATCGGGCCAAGTTGATGGGTCGTCTTCGATCAGGTAGTACTTGCAGTTTAACTCCAAGTTTCTTGATTCTAGCCTTTCTTTGGCTTTGAGGAATGTCGGGCATTGTCGGTGCCATGAGGAGTGGCCGTGTGTTTTGCAGTTAGTACAGTAATGCTGTTGGCAGTTAGTGATTTCGCAATTCAAGGTGCGGTGGTCGTGCTTCCCGCACATTCCACATGTGTCGTCTGTTTCAGGACATTCTCCTATCAGGTGTTCTCCTATGTGTTGGCACCTGTAGCATCGCATGGGCTTGCTGTGAGCTCTGCTTGCTGTTACCAGTTTGCCTTCAATACAGAGTCCTTGGCGTATAGCGGTGTTGGCCGCTTCCGGGCTGCGAAGTGTGATGTAAGCGTGTGCTACCTGTTGTTCGGGCTTACGGTCTTTGGGGCGTTTCATCCATGCTACTTTAGTTATTGTGTTTGGGGGTAGGTCAGATGCCACCTCGATGTCTTGGATGTGTAGGGGGTTGTCCATGTCCAGGGTGATGGGTACGAATTCTACCTTGACGCGGTAGTTTGGGTCGACAATTTGTGCTTTCGGGTCAAACCAACTGATGAAGTTGTTTTGGTTGGCGTTGTTGTTTAGCCACTGTGCACCTTCCTTGCTGGATAGTTCAAGGATAATCATTTTTCCCTTGGTTTTTCGAATGCTTCTGCAGTGGAAGTGTGGTCTAGGATCGAGTTCATCAGTGGGCTTCATGGCTTCCGTGGCCATTGTCATTAATTCTTTTTCAGGGATGGATAATATGTTGGCGGTGGTTCCACGTACTGCTACTTTCCGGTCTCGTGCAGCGCACTTTGCAATCACTTCTTTTTGGTTCCTGTTGAGGTTGCTTGCTACGCTTGCATATGTTTTGCGTCCGATTTCCTCCATGGTGGTCATTTTCGTCGGTTGGTTTTTCATGTTTGTTTTGACTTCCTGGATCGTTTGTTGGATTTGTTCTAGAATGGGGATTTTAGTTGTAGGTTGGGACGGGGAGTAGGGAGGGGATGATGGTAGCACAATACTGTCGAGTTTCTCTGATATTCCTTCCAGGCAGTTCTCAGCTTGTTTTTGGGTGTTTTGCATCAGTTGGATGTCATCCTGGATTTCTTGCGACCTTTGGTTGATCTCTTCTATGGCAATGTTGAGAAATTCCCAATCGTCTTGCGAGGGGTAGGTCGGGTTCGGTGTGGTGGTGATTGAGTTCGGGTTTTCGGCATCGGGTTTCTGAACGTTATTGCTGGTGTCTTCCTGGGTGTTTTTGATCTGTATATTGATGGTGTTAGTGACTTGTTTTGCGATGGATTGGACAAGGGAATTTTTAGTTATGGTTTCTAGGAGGAAGGCTACCGCGCAGATGGCGTCCATTCCCGGCGTGGGAATTTTGTACCATTGCGTAATCTGTAGGAGGATTAGTGACATTTGGGGGATGGTTGCCCACTCTGTGTCGATGTCGGGGATGAAGCCTGCTTTGTATAGGTATAGGCTTCCTGTGTCAGAGTTTGTTACCATGAGCGCGGGATTGATCAGGGTGTCTTTCTTGGTTGCGGGTTGGGTAGACCGGAGTTCCCTTTTTTGTACCAAGGGTTCCGTGGGGTTGTCTGACCACGATTGGACTTCATCCTCATCATCGTTTTCTCTTATTGGTTTGTTCCTTTGCCTTCCTTTGGGAGGCATCATTCTAGTCAGTATATTAGTGATTGTTTTTGTGGTTTGTGCGTTGTTGCTTCTTTTCGCCGAGTTTTTCTTTCGGGGTCCTGGTAGGGGTGCCACTAGGTACGAGGGAAAGAAGCTGCTGATCCCATAGGCCGGCTAGGGTCGGAGGACACGGTGATGATGGAATCCTTTGGAGCACCAAGCGGCTGTAAGGGCTTCGAAACCATGCTCCATAGTTGACTTCAGATGTCTACGAGATGCTCATGGCCTTTCCACATGCGATGGTGACCCTGGGTATGATCAGCCTTCCAGTTCTCCAACGAACTCTCCCAGAGCTTATCGAACGGACGAATCTCCATGACCGATGTAGAAAGATTTAGCCAATGACGTGTCCCTCGATCAATGCACCTGATAAGTCTCCAGCCAGCCAGTCCTGAGAAATAAGCACCGTAATTTCGGTGCCGTCGGCGGCTGTTGAATCTTGTTTCGCTCGAATGACGAGCTCGGAATCCCTTTCCCCGAGGGAACCCAGAAAAGTACACTGGCACATGCAAGCATCAGCCAAACGTCCCTTTTTTTTTTTCCTTTCAATCCCCTAAGCTTGCATATCTGAGGCCACAGATTAACCCTCTTGTGGAGTATGTGTCATGCCTCGAAGATCGCTTCTTTGAACCATAAGCTTTTGCTAATCATCCGATCCGTCAGTTGCATCGCATTACACTAGGTGCAAGACATGGATTTACTGCACCTAGCGTTATGCTGAATATGTGCCGGTATAGCGGGTGTCCCAGAAACTGGTCCGGTAAGCAATATCCAAGCGGTCTCTCGGCGATCAACCAAGAGTGAGCCACCCAGCATATTGAAAGTAAAACACACCACCTGCGAACGCTGGTTGTCCAGTGGCGCTGTTGTACGCGGATTCCAGCACGAGTTCCAACCTGGTAGTGGGCGCCACGGGGAACAAGCATAGTAGTCGGCCCAGACCCTGCCGATCGCAGCGTCAATACCTTGACTGCCGTCGTCCAACTAAATCATCCTGCTTACAGCAGTCTCGGGAAACAAGGAGAGGCGGCAATTTCAGTTCAGGGGTAGCGTTGGGTATTCAGAGAGGGCGTCGTCATCGAAGCTATGATGGTGATCTTCGGGCGTCGCTCTGCTGAGTGGGAAAGGGTGCGTGTATTTACTCGTAAATACAAATGATGGTGTTATGGGGGAGGATGGATGGAGAGTGAGTGTGGGTGCAGTGCTAGCCAGCCCAGAACGGAAGCCACGACCTGCTGGAATGGTGAGCTGCGAGGGCGGGTGGGAAGTGTAATGTTTTCTCCTTTTCCCCTATCCCTAACCCTTTACCACGAACCCTGTACCCTACCCCAGAACCTGATGACGACATATGGAATGTGGTAGAAGGTCGTAGAACAATCCGTACGATACGTATATAAGCTGGCTTGTATTGTAATTATTCCTCACGTTTGGAATTGCTATCGCTTTCCTTCATCATGCGCTCCTTCAGTCGCATCGTTGGTAAGGTCTAACAAAATTCCAAACGTACTCACTTGAACTAGCGCACTTCGCAACGGTTCTACCTCTTGCTTCTTCATTTACCCCGCTCTTCGCGACTTCGACTTCTATTACCTCAACAACGACGCGCTTCTGCCGCCGGCTCTTTGCCGCCGCCAAGTTCTTCGTCCTCCTCTTGATCTTCTTGCCCGGCTCCGCCGAAATTATCAGCGTCTGTGTTCTCTTACTTTTCCTCTTCTTCCCCCGTCACTTGTAGCGACCCAGACACGAGGGTTATACGTGCGGTTTCGAGTGGGACACGTGCAGTTTCCTGCTGCCGATACTGTCCAGCACCGAACTCTCAAGCATAGTGCTTGGGGTGCTAGCCATCACCCTTGAACGTTGTCACATGTGAAAAGTGCACCAGCGGAGCGAGTCCTTGCTGTGAGACTCGTAGGCATACCACCTTTATCAGGTATCCCGACACCGTCCTAGAGACGTCTCGCTCAGTGGTGTTGCAAACCACTTCAATTGACGAAGAATACCTGACCGCTTCCCTCGCCTTCATCAAGCTTCTAGCTTCATCCGTCATCCATTCCGTCGTTGTTGTCCCGCTGCACATTTAGTGTAGTACACGCGACTTCATTCATACGCCTTCTCGTCGAGTGCTCATAGAGCAGGAGACATCGCGAAAACTTTCATCATTCCACGTCGACTCTATTCTGAAATATGTCGGGCACCTCCTCCACCTCAGACCGCGCCACCCCTGTGCCCGCATCCATTGAACTCGCCAGGGCTGTTAGTCGTCAGGCTTCCAGGACAGCCCTACCGCCTAGTCGCTCGGCCTTGCGGGCCCAGGCCCATGCCACGTCATACCCCCAACCCGTCATTCATACTCCGCAGGGCCGTAGACCAGTCCGTGGAGTCGACATCGAGGCAACCCTTGACCCACCTATTGATGGTGAGGGTGAATCTGCCAAGATGTTCGTCATCGAATACATCACGTGGTTACAGCAATTTGCGATCTACGGAGATGCTGCCGATACCCCGCCCATCCCCAGTCGCATTGCATTCTTATCGAGTGATCAACCGATTCCTGATGTCCTCGCTATACACCGCAAGTGGCGTACCCTATCCACTGCTTCTCATGCCATCCCTGGAGTTACTAGAGATGAGGACGTCCACATGGCAGGACCGGACTACCGAGCTGCGGGAACAGCTCCACGCGCACACACGCCTCAATCTACTGCTCACGGATCTGGAGGTCACCTGGGAAAATCCATCGCATCTAAACCGGAGATCTTCACCGGAGATAAGAACAAGTTCAATCATTGGATGCGACAGGTCACGCTCTACATCGCCGGATTTGGTGGTGAACCTACCGAGAAGCAGAAGATTCTCCTCACACTCTCCTATATGAAGGGAGATAACGAAGCGGGGAGATTCGCAGACCTATTCCTCCTTGAAAAGATGAAGAAGTTGAACACGCTCACCTGGGAAACGTTCGCGGAGAAATTAAACGAGACGTTCGTCCCAGTAGATCTGAAACGTAAAGCGGAGACCAAATTGCTAGAGACAGTGCAAGGACCCCGAGAGACACTACAGGACTTCCTCGTCAAAATGAAGTACCTGATGATCGAGTCTGAGTACAAGAAGTCAACTCATGCTTGAACTCTCGTGAGAATTCTACAGACAAACGTACACCAAGACATCGTGGACTTTGTCCTACGCTCGCAACCAAGTCTTATCTCTAGCGAGGATGTCGACGCCTGGGAGACAGCGTTGAAACAAGCCGATACGATCCTTCAGACCCTGAAAGAAAGGAACAAGGGTCGTACTTGGAACACACAGCCGCAACGTTTCACCCCGCGCACCGCAACAGTGAATGCCCCTGTCGTCGCAAGACCACAAGCTCCACCGCCACGTCCATCGGCTCCGATCCACCCTAACGCCACCGGAACCTTCGGAGGAACTGGCGCCCCGATGGATCTAGACACGGCAAGAGCGAAAGGTCTATGCCGACAATGTGGGAAATCTTGGCCATGTGCGGATCACATGAGGCCTAGACGTACCCAGGCAGCGAGAAGCATCACTTTCCGTGGTATTAAGATTGAGTACAACGATGACTCTGCTCTGGAGCAGGCCATCAAAGACATTGAGACCGGGAAATACGTAGTACCGGCCCCTTCTGTACCTCCTGTTCCCTCTACGTCTACTCCAGCTTCTGAATCGGGTTTTGTCACCGGAGCGTAAACCAGTCGATTACGTCTCCACATGTACAGTCCGTAGTTTTGAACAATCGATATAGTGTTTTGACGTGCGAAACAATGACTGAGACTGAACCCGAGCATTTTGAAGTAAAGAAGCTGGATAAGGAAGCCAAGTTACCGGAAAGACAAAGTGAACAAGCCGCCAGTTATGACGTATTTGGAATGGAAGACGTAACTGTGAAACCGAAAGAACGAGTAAAGATTCCGCTTAAGATTAGCGTAAAAGCCCCGAAAGGAACCTATGCACGGATTGCTCCTCGATCGGGATTAGCAGCCAAGAAAGGAATCGATGTCTTGGCAGGTGTGGTAGATGCGGACTATCGTGGAGAGGTCCAAGTAATACTCCTAAACACGGGGGACGAACCAGTAGAACTCAAGAAGGGTGATCGTATCGCCCAAATGATTCTTGAAAAGATCGTCACTCCCCCGGTTAAGGAAGTAAAAGATCTCGACACGACGGAACGCGGAGAGAAAGGGTTTGGGTCGACTCAAATCCGAATATTGCAACAACCAAAGGGACCGCTGAGGACTGATCATCCCCCGGTTGTTGAAAGTTCCCAGAGCAGTGCGGCTATAAGCCAAATGGGGGAGAACCCAGGCTCTGTCTGCCCTAGCGGACATCCGATCAAAAGCACTGCAAAGGGAACTGGTAGACAGACTTGGTTGAACACTGTGGACCCATGGTCGGCCCAGTGGATCAAACAGGTCGTTGACAATACGGACAATGAGAGATCGACGCACCATCTAAGATCGTTTGTGCATGATTCTCGAATCTCGGAAGTTACCAACGAACTCGTGAACCATCTAAAAGGATTATCCACCCTAGAAGCACAGTTCGTACTCCGAGAACTCCAGAATAAACCCAAATATGTGAAATGAAAGAGATCTAAAGATTCGCTCGAAGTATCAGCGGAAATTCTCACCCCTAACGGAGATCGTTTCGCATTAAATGCATTGGTAGATTCTGGATGCACGGGATCAGCGATAGACGAGAACTTTGTGAAAGAACATGGGTTACCACTATATGATCTTCCTAAGGCTATTCCTGTATATAACGCCGATGGAACAATGAATACCCATGGAAAGATTACAAAGTTCACAACAGTGGAATTACAGATTGAAGATCACAAAGAAAATCTGGCACTAGCAATTACGAAATTGAGCACCCATGAGATTTTCCTTGGAATGGATTGGCTCAAAACGCATAATCCGGATATTGATTGGAAAACAAAAACCGTCAAATTCCAATGTAATCACGATGATCAAATGCCTGCACTAGTACCAGATGACGATGACAACGAACTGGAAGAATCCGGAGACCGAACGTTCCAATTGGACGTTGGCGGATATGTTCGAACGCTATTGACAGATCTTGCGATCGAAGCATACAAGAAGAAAGGAGGGGATAAATCATTCGAAGCAGTAGTCCCAGAAGCGTACCATCAATACGCTGATGTATTTGCGAAAGAAAACTTCGACGAATTACCACCAAGATGCCCATGGGATCATGCTGTCGAACTGATACCAGGAGATCACAAAGTCGACTGTAAAACGTATAATCTATCAGTCGATGAACAAAAGGAACTCGATGCGTTCTTAGAAGAAAATCTAACTTCAGGACGAATTCGACCCTCCAAATCTCCATTTGCATCCCCGTTCTTCTTTGTAAAGAAGAAAGATGGCCGGCTAAGACCCGTCCAAGATTACCGGAAATTAAATGCCATAACGGTTAAGAATAGATATCCGTTACCTCTCATATCGGAGTTAATCGATAAGCTTAAGAAAGCAAAGTACTACACTAAACTCGATGTGAGATGGGGGTATAACAATATCCGGATGAAGGATGGAGACGAATGGAAGGCAGCGTTTAGGACTAATCGAGGATTATTCGAACCCTTGGTGATGTTCTTCGGCCTAACCAATTCGCCGGCAACGTTTCAAACAATGATGAACCATCTATTTCGTGATCTGATCAATCGCGGAAAGGTAGTCATCTACATGGACGACATAATGATCTTCACGGAAACCATTGAAGAACATTGCAAAGTAGTCAATGAGGTATTGCAAGTATTACGAGAAAACAAACTCTACCTTAAACATACGAAATGCGAGTTCGAACAAACCGAGACAGAATATCTTGGATTGATCGTAGCGCATAATGCGATCAAGATGGACCCCACGAAGGTCAAAGGTGTCACATCATGGCCCACGCCAACTACTCGGAAGCAGTTACGCGGATTCCTCGGCTTTATGAACTTCTATCGCCGATTCATACAAGACTTCGCGAAATTAGCGCGTCCACTCAATGCACTCACTTCTGAGAAACAGGAGTTTGTATGGTCCGAAGAGTGTGAACAAGCCTTTCTCACACTTAAAAAGGCCATTACAACGGCTCCCACATTGGCAATGCCAAATGACGATGGACCCTTACGTGTCGAAACCGACGGTTCCGGAATAGGCATTGGCGCAATCCTCACACAGAAGCAACATGATCGCTGGCATCCACTAGCATATATTTCTCGGTCCCTGAATGACACGGAGCGTAACTACCATGCCGCGGACCTTGAACTCGCCACTATCATATTTGCTTTCAAAGAATGGCGTCATTACCTGTTAGATGCGAAACACGAGGTCGAAGTGTTATCCGATCACAAGAATCTGGAGTATTGGACTCGTCCTCAAGACTTGTCACGTCGTCAGGCTAGATGGCATCAATTACTTCAAGAATATCATTTCCATATTTCGCATCGTCCGGGTAAATCTAATCCCACGGATCCTCTGTCCCGGAGGCCAGACTTTGAGAAGGGGGTAGAGAACGACAATAAAGCCAAAATTGTCCTTCCCGCAAACCTTTTCAAGACACCTCCTCCAGTTGAAGTATCGGTTCGAGCTGCTGTGCGCTCACCGACCAACGAAGTTTCATCCCCGAAATCGTTCGAAGAACGGATTAAGGAACTCCAATACCGAACGGAATCACTTGTCCAACGAGAATTCGCCAAGGAAAACTCAAAATGGACAAAGAACGACGGTATTATGTACTGGAAGGATATTCTTTATGTCCCAAAAGATGACAAACTCCGCGAAGATATCCTAATAGCGCATCACGATCATCCGTTAGCCGGACATCCCGGAATGAAATGAACCCGTGACTTGATTATGGGAAAATTCTATTGGCCGACACTTAGGAGGGAAATAGAAAAATATGTAAAAGGATGTGATAAATGCCAGAAAGCAAAAGTGTTTACGCAGGCTAAAGCAACTCCCCTTCATCCGAACGATGTACCGGAATCTCCGTGGCAAGTGATCTCTGTAGATATCATAGGACCACTTCCGGAATCTCAGGGAAAGGATGCGATATTGACAATCGTCGATCGGTTCTCCAAGATGGTACATCTATTTGCCATACGAACCAATATCACCGCGGAAGGAGTAGCAAAAATATTCCGTGATCACGTATTCAAACTACACGGAACTCCGCAGAAAGTGATATCTGATCGAGGACCACAATTCGTATCACTGTTCATGAAGGACTTATACGCACAATTGAAAATCGAAGGGAATCCATCTACAGCCTTCCATCCCCAAACCGATGGACAAACGGAAAGATATAACGCAACCATCGAACAATACCTCCGTTTGTACACAAACCACCGACAATCGGATTGGGTAGATTGGCTACCACTCGCAGAGTTCGCACACAACCAGCAAACTAATGCTACTGGATTTTCTCCTTTCGTACTCAATTACGGACAACAACCGCTGATAGGAATAGATTGAAGAAAGCAAATAAGAAATGAATCCACGGAGAACTTCGTACAGCATATGAAACAATTGTACGAAGAAGCCAAAACATCATTAGAACACGCGGCCGCGGATATGAAACGCTTTCATGATCGAAAAGCTAGATCTACTACGGAATATAAACCCGGAGATTTAGTACTTCTTGATGCCACCAATATTCGTTCCGAAAGGCCATCAAAGAAGCTAGACGACAAGCGGTACGGTCCTTTCAAAGTAGTTGCGAAAGTCGGCAATGGTGCATACAAATTGAAATTGGATTCGAAATGGCGCAGCATTCATCCCGTATTCAATGAATGTCTCTTACATCCTTACGTCGCCGGATCATATCCATCTCAACAAAAAGCACCTCCGCCTCCTCCAGACATAATCCAACAACAACCGGAACAGGAAATCGAAGAAATTCTGGATTGTCGAGAACGTCGTAATCACATCGAGTTCTTGGTGAGCTGGAAAGGTTTTCCACAAGAAGAAAATGAATGGAAACGTGAAGAAGAATTGGGTAATGCACAAGAAGCAGTCAAAGCGTTCTATCGCAAACACCCAATGGCATTTCGCCCAAGCAAAACCTTCCGTTCCAGACTCATCGCCACCGACGATCCATGTGATTGTCCCTCGTGTACGAATACCGGATCAACCTTCTCTGATCCCGATTTTATCGATTTCCGCAAACGGTTTAAGCGTTTGGATGATTCCCTCTTTGAGTTTTCACCCCTGTCTCTCGCGGACGAGCGACCTTGAGAAGGGGGTAATGTAATGTTTTCTCCTTTTCCCCTATCCCTAACCCTTTACCACGAACCCTGTACCCTACCCCAGAACCTGATGACGACATATGGAATGTGGTAGAAGGTCGTAGAACAATCCGTACGATACATATATAAGCTGGCTTGTATTGTAATTATTCCTCACGTTTGGAATTGCTATCGCTTTCCTTCATCGTGTGCTCCTTCAGTCGCATCGTTGGTAAGGTCTAACAGGAAGCCTCGCAGGAGCTTAGACCGCGGGTAGTGGTTTGTGCGCTCAGGACCTGTGGGTGTGAGCTGTGAGGATCTGGTGCGAAGAGCGCCAGTCGGGAGTGGTGAGGTGGGTGCAGCGAATGGGCCAGACGGGAGAGAGAAAGACGAGGACGGTGGGAGGGGACCAACGCGAGGTAGTGGCACGGAGGAAAAAGGAGATGCCACTACGCGTCGCTTGTCCGAAGACATAACACTCTGACTCACCTCGTGCCTCATTGCGTCGGAGTGTGTCAAATTATGATAGCGCAGAACAGAAATACCACCACTTCATGCGCCAGCTGCAAGACGCCCTCGATCATGTCAGGATCTACGTCGTAAGCAACCATTCATCCCATGGTGTTTTTACGAGCTTATCTTACAGCTCCAGGAGAACACTTGGCACCAACGGTACGAAGGAGGCTAGGCGTTTCTTGCAAGAATGATTCATTAGGGCCAGACATAGGTAGACGACGGGATAAGAAGGATATGGTATCTATCGTCGCCCCTTCCATCCAATTGGTTTCAACATCCCGCAGGAGGCCCTCCAATTCACAGAGAAGCGCATGGCAGAAGGCGGGTTGTCTTACCCCATTGTGTCGTGGCCAATCCATGTTTTTGAATGGTCCAACCTGAGAAGCCGCCTGAGCAAACAGCATGTGAACTTCTGGACGGCCAAAGGTCAGTGTTCGACCCTGAGGTTCTCATAGGATATTGAGCCATTGGAGGTGGCCCCCAATGCGCAGGTGCCCAAATGCGATATATTCGTGAATGGGAAGGTCCGCGTGACAGTCAGCAGTTTGAAATCACCTCGTTCGATGTGTGGGAAGTCGACGTATTTCTGCAAACTACTGCATGGCCCTGTCCGAAGCTTGCACGTGCAATAACTTTCGATGTTGATATGAACCAGTGCTCCGGAAAAAGGAAGGTGGATATGGATGTCAAAATGAAAAAAAAAATTCAGCTCGTTCATGATTCGGAGCTGCTATTTCTGAGCAGGAATGCGCACGCTGGGATACATGACAAATCTCTCTGGATCGGAACCAAGGGAGATCTGTGACCTCGGGTGCTCAACAAGATAGCGTTCGAGTGCTTCATAAGTTATTGAGGCTGATCTCCGGGGCGTTAGGTGTCCGAAGGGAGTGTGAACAAACATCCACCAAGAGACAAAACGCGGCTGTGCGCCACATGTCGAAGGAGCCAGGACAATCTAATTCGAACACAATCGCCTCCGCCTGGAGTTGGTCGGCAGGTAGTGGCCATCCATGAGAACGTATGATCATGCCCGTGCTGCCAAAGTCGCGATTTGTCATCGCCTCGAATTTCCTACGATGCTGATGAAAGGCATTCCTCGCCTGCATCTCAATGAATGTTTTACAGGCTTTGAATCCTGCTACAGTCTCGATACCAACCCTTATGTGCTGAAGGTGTGACAATGTTTTGTAGTAGCGCACGGCAAAGCTATCTGCGGAGATCGTTGGCGAAAATGCAGAAAACCAGCTTCCGATGTGGCGATGGCGTAGGTATTTGTGTGCGCTACGGAGACAATGGAGGCTGGTAGCTTTGTTAGTCAGGAGATGCTCCAGAATGCTGGTGGGTATCTCGGGGGAGTAGTCTGCAAGCATAGAAACTGCCTTGAGAGCGATTTCATCAAGTGCACCCCAGAGCTCAACCGTAGTTAAGAGCATGGCCGAAAGGTGCTCTGTGCTCTCTCGGTAGGTGTGCGAGGCGCTGGAGGAGTATTTGCCCGCTAGGATCTCGAGTTTCACACAAGCTTTGTCGCCATTTGTGACCCGACTAACCCAATCATGGGCGGACTATGGCCTGAAGCGCGCTGGGCCAAAGTGTAAGGTCGTGTGCAAAATGGGACGCGGGCTGTCCGCCCACTTGCCTGCCCATCGGGCGCTCCTCTCCAAGGATCAGAGCCGGACCAGCACATGTCCCGTATAGTGCGGGCAGAGGTGGGTAAAGTAAGCGGGAGGTACGCGGTTTCGAGCCGGCGAAAGCTCTCGTCAGGGGGCTACCACTACCGTGACCCCGACCGCTTTAACTTTCCAAGACCGTTTAGGGTACCAGCTTCCGATCTTAAGCCCTATCGAGGGAGTTGGCCAATCCACGTAGTCGCGAAGGCGAGGGCGCGACCCCAGATGGATCGGTTGCGATGTGGGTAAAACGAATGGGGAGGAGGGAGGCTTCCTGCTCGGCGGAGCCTAAATACCGGGTGGGCATGAGGGCCAGGCACAGCTGGCATTTCCCAGGTCATTCTGGCACCGGGGGCCCTTTCGGGATCCCCATTGCAGCTTTGCGCTGCCATACGGTCCCCGCGGCGGTTCCATACCGACGTGGGATCGCTCTTCGCCATCCGTAAAGGATTCGATGAAGCGGCACAAATCCGCACCAAGTCCCACAGCCTGCGAAACGTCGTAGAGGGTAACATGTGGATCATCGTGATATGCCTCGTAAAAAAAATTTCCGTTGATGGACAGAAAGTCATCAAGATCACCTCGAAGACGGTGTTTAGGCCGAAACCGACCATCGGCAAGATTTATCCGGCCGCTAGTAAGGGATTTGGCAAGATAGAGACGACCGTTTGAGAGCGTCAGCTCGATGTCTCGGGAGAAATAGAGCTGAGAGGGTGTCCAGGGTGGGGATAGACGCTGAGCATCTTGTAACTGTTGCCACCAGTCTTCGATGATAGACCCAAGTGACGTGCAGGTTTGCAATGCGGTGCGCGAGAGCCAGTCGGGAATGGAAAAACCGAGTTTTCGCAAGCGCAGACTGATTTTGGTTTGACGCTAAGTGAAGAAGATCACAAGAAAAGCCTGTACAGTCCTTCTCCATCGCCAACGAACGCATAAGGGCCAGAACGCCTACCTCCTACGTCAGTGGTGCCAAACTGGGAGGTTGTTCTGGACGGTTCCAGCCTATCAGACTGTACAGCGGTCGGTAATTCATCCGCGATATGCTATTTCACTGGGAGATATTGACTTGGTTTACATGGGCACCATACAGCTGCTGTGCCGCTGCGCTGATCGCTCGAGCCAGACGGAGGCCATTTTGGAATGCTGTGATCCCTTCTACCAGGAAGCTGGAAGGGAAAAAAGACACATGTGATGTCATATTTTGACAAGAAATCTCCAGGATCAGGGGCGGAGCGATACATACAGGGAAGGAGGTATTTGGACAAAAAGCTTCGAAACGTTTGAGAGTGAGGTCAAACTTGAAGAACAGAGCCAAACACGTATTGCCGTGTCCCTGGAACAGACCATCGATGCGCTATGAATTATCATTTGGGTATGGATGGAACGGATTCTCTGGATTATCGGATGGCGGCTGGGATTCGATCGCCCAACTCGAGCTCATACTCCAAGCTGCGGAAGCGGAGCAGCGTCAGTCTGATCCTCAGGATCATTGATAGGGGTTGAATCCTGATCAAATAAACGGAACAAGCCGAAAGAATTGACTTGCGTGACCAAGATGGCACGTCGTTGCTTTGAAGGGGCCTGAATGACTTGAATGGTTGAGTCAGGTGTAGCTAGCAAGGCCGATGGACCTCGAGTACCAATGGACTGAGGAGAGTTCGGGCTGTCTCCGGAAACTTTGGGTGTAACCACAGCCGGTGTGTCATGTGGAGGCAATGGCAAAAGTGGTTCTGGGAGCATGTCCCGAAAACGTCTCGGAAGCCGACGATTGCATCGCCGACTTCTAAGGACAGACACAGATAATGAATCAGGATCACCCTACGTCCGTGTTATGGATACGCGTTTGTGATGGTAGAGCATGTATACGCTACCTCTGTGAGCTCCGACGTGCATGTGGCTTCCATGGGAGCTGTGGCCAGAGACTCCATCGATCCCGAGTTTGGCGAGCCTGATCATGAAAATATGAGCCATAGTCTGAGCTAGAAATCATGCATTGCATACTATTAATGACCTGGACCGAAATGGAGACAATGGACTTCGCCAATTCGGATAGATTGTCCACTGACAAGTCGTGGCCTTAAATGCGTCGTTCCTTGACCTGATAGGCCTCTTTTGCCTGTCTGAGTGCATTTGCTCAACGTCTTTCCCTTTTGACATCCCTTCTTATGTCCAGTGAAATCACCACTATTGTCGAATGAGCGGCCGCAGACGCATGTTTGATTAAAGCTTGAAAACATGAGCGATACGACGGCTGGAAATGTTGTGGCAAAAGTGCACCCTCTCTGGAAGTAGTCCCTTGGAACCGCAGCCTGGTAGCGGCTCTCGCTCTCGCTATATGGCACCACGGTACAACACTGAGTTTGAAGTTTGATTATCGACACCGACGTTTGCAGCCACGCACATCCTCTCTGTTTTTGAAAACTTATGTAATGTCGTGATTTGCCCGGATGCATTGCATTCAGTAATTCCACCATCTATGACCGGTCAGTTGAATGCGTGCCTATAGGCTACTCGCACCGCTGCCGCTCTCTGTTTCGGATCCCGAAGCACCAGAGCAGTCGCTGGGTGATTGTTCTATCTGCATGGAATCGATTCATGCGGAGGATCCGAGACCGTTGCAGCACGTCACCGTCGGCCTACTACACAAAGTCGGCGGAAGGAAGAGTTACAGTCTGGCACCGTGCCATCACATATTTGTAACGTCCCATCTGCCCGCATGTCCCTCGTTTGACGTACCTTTACTTCCAGCATACGGACCGTCTTGAAAAGTGGCTCGCGATCAAGGGGGGGCGGGCATCTGAGAGTTCGAAGATGGTATATACCAGTCTGAGACCTTCGGATTCTTGGCTACCAAAGTGTAAGTCTGATACCATTACGACGTAGTACGTTGTGAGAGCAAGCGAAAAAATAATAATTTGGCCCTGTGTCAACCGACGATTAACGAGATATCTACATGATAAGACAATCACAGATTTGCAATCAAATCACACTACTGTAGTAGATTGTCAATGGTCCATTGGAAACTGCCCATCAGACTGAAAATCATCCCAATCATAGCTGGTTGGTTCATACAAGATGGTAGCTGATGTACCCAGCTGGATAGCATCCCCAGAAAAATCACTGGCCAGCGAGTATTGTTGAGAATGTAGTGCAACCTACTGGTCAATACTACTTATCACGTACAATATTATGTAATATCATATACAATATTATGTAATATAACCTGACATAATCATATGTCAGAGAATGATCTAGACCATCGGGTCTAACAGGAACAGGTAAAACTGGGACTGTTTATTATGTCATAAATCGTACTATCGTATGATCTTATGTAATAATTCACTTTATCGTACGACTTCTATTTACACTGATCATGTGAATAGAGGGCTATTTGCTATTGGCTAGAACACGATAGAATATCGTAGAATACTCTAGAATAGACCAAATAGCTACATACAATCCTGTATGTATATAAAGGCTGCTCTTACAGCCTCTGTCGAAAAACGACTCTTGTACCCACAAATCGTTCATCCCTCAAATGAGAGACTTGGTTGTTCAAACCACAAGCATTACCTAGTGAGTAGTTCCCACTAGAGATCTCTTCTTCTGCTCCCTTCGCTATTCATTCGAGATAATAGCATTCCTCTATTATACGTCTCAAAAGGTTATGAGCCCTGCTTAGGCGGTTCATAGAGGAAGTAATCTTTGCCTGATATTATATAGGCGGCTATCACTGTGCACGAGATGCCACCTATCCTTCGGCACGATGCTGTGGTCTGGACTACGATTATCCATTCGATCTGCGAGTGTTTTCTTTTGATATACAACTCGTTCAGACAAGGTATCGGCGTGTTAGCTCATGAACGACACATGATCATTCGCTTCATGGGCAGTGCTCTTCAACTTTGGTTGTTGCATCATTATTTCTATTTGACCTTCACTCACTTCGATCGTGTACTGAATATCTCATACACAGATCGAACTGTAAGTGATCTAGCACCGAGCCCTCTGTCTTCAAGGAACCCTTTTGTTCCTCCCGATCCTCCGGTGGTGCCCTCAATGCCATCGAGCCCTTTGCCCAGGTACAGTCCAACTGCACCTGAGACGATCAATCCATTAAACCCTGCACCATCGCAGAGAAGCCCTATTATTGCCCAAGCACAAGCTCCTTCCACGGAAGAGACCTCACCAGTACGTCGTACTGAGACACTCCCACGACCAGTCGTAGCAATACAATTACATCCAGGAGTCCCTCTTGAAATCCCTTGCACGTTTTGTCAAGGAGGAATTGAACGAGGAGAAGTCCACCATCACGTCCTATACTGTCATAAGAGGAACATCTGATTCCAGACAATCCTCGTCGTCAGAACCTATCTTCACCCAACGACTCACCTCCAGACGAGAACCATGTCCCTCTCCCAATACCTCCAAGACGTCCTTGGCCAGGTGTCTCAAGCCATTGACGAACAACCCGTCGCAGGACCCAGCCGAATTCCACTTCATCATCCGCAACCCTTGTCACTCCACCGATCTCTCCTGATCGAGAATCAAGATCAAGTCGATCTTCCAGCTCGTTCGGTCTCAGAACAAGAACGGCTCCCCTCACCCAGCCTGGTCTACCCTCTGTCTTCGTCCTTACCCGAACCTCCAGTAATTTGTCTCCCGAGTTACCTGTACAGCCGGGACAACATTCCGGACGTACACCACATGGAGGAGCAGGACGACATCAGCGATCTGAACTGGGTAGCGGGACAACGGATGGACAGGATGATGAACGAGTGTCTCCCTCTCCCTTCCTCCACGATTCGCCAGCTCGATCTTCACCGCCCTCAGCTCTCCGGACCAGTCGATCAACTCCAAGGTCCAGTGATTCGTCATCAGGAAGAGCTTCTGAGGAGACTAGCCGATCGGGTCGAAGACGACAAGTACGTTTCGCGGAGGATCCAAGAGAACCGACCGGAACAACTGGATGACAACTCCTTTCGTTCGGTACAGTGGGAGATGATCTACAATCTGGGTCAACCAACTCTGTCGATCCACACCCCCTTTCCCCTTTCCAATCCCCTTTCTCAGTGCGCCTGGTGGTACCAAACCAAACCCCTACACCTCCTCTTGACTCAGCATCCAGAGGTCGTCAAGCTAGAGGTACTACGCCACCAATACGTCGAGGTAGTCTTGCCTCCGATTTACCCAGAATACCAGGATCCTTTCCGGAGCCCCGACACTCTCCTAGTCCGGGACACAAGTCCTCGTCAAATGATTCCATTCCAACTAATGCCGATCGAATCAGGATTCCATCTCCCCATCAATGGCCTTCACAGGCATGATGAGATGCTTCGAGAAACTCTTGAAGCAAACGGCTGGCCTATCTGGTCAGCCACATATGAGGAATCACGGTTGGACTTCATGGTTAGGAATCAAGGCTACGAGGTATTTCGGCGCGACCTATTCCCTCCTCTTTACGACAATTACGTACTCATCAAAGCCACTAAACCGAATCACTACCATTACGTAAGTAACTGGGCGCATTCAGAGGTTAAGATGAAGGGGAATGAGGCTTATCACACGTGGAACGGTATGGGGATTCAAAGGTGGAAACTGATTGAAGAGGATGAAAGGAGATTCCAATGGGACACGGAGTTGAAATTCCTTCCTCACTACAAACATCTAATTGCCCTCCAGAAACACCTCCGCGATGTCGCTGGAACCTCTGGAGAGACTGTCGCTGCAGCGGTTCTTGACGGAACCTATCGACGACCAAAAAGAAAGGCTGCAGCAGAGGGCAAGAAGAAACGTAAATCTCGCAAACTTACTTAGTAGCAATGAAGGACTTTCTTTCCTTACTCCGTCTGTTCATCGAACTTGGCCAATGGGAAATATTTCCTATGCGACGTACACTTTCTCTTTACCTTTCGAATATCTTTCCTTTTTGGATATCAACACGGACTTTGTCTCATCTTATCTTAAACTTTATCCGATCACATACTATACGCATATGGATCGAGAACTTCGCGTCAATGGGACTTTACTATATCCGTTGATTCCAAACCCACACTTCTTTGATCGTATTTGGTTTGATCTATTTGCTTCTACTTCCACAAAACCTTTACCGTCCTGGTGGAAACCTAGAGACGAGAGCAATGATCCGTTTACCAAATTCGAAAGGAAGCTGTACTACGAAAGGAAGAAAAGAGAAGCAGATGAAAGGAGATATAGACGAAGCTTAAACTGGGCATTCAAACATGGGCTTCCAAAACCACCGACTCCAATAGGATCTTCGGGTTTTAATTTCTCTCTTATCGATTATGTCTTTGATCATCTGTTTGACG
>JBBPMP010000508.1:0-18499 GCA_038090395.1 Boletales sp. KT-2023a
CATCGTTCTGAAGGAGTACTGCACCAGCAGCAAATAGGGAGGCATCTGACATGATAGAAAAAGGATGAGAGATGTCCAGGAAGGTGAGGACAAGGAATGAGACGGGAAGTAACTTAGATGTGATTTTTCAACTGAGGCTAATCCTCAGTGGAGTACAGACTAAATACAAGGAGGTCGGAGGCTGTACTACAGGGGTGATGGAGGGCGGATCATGCGGAGTACATAACTGTGCATACTGGTGGCACATGCTCAGGGAAGGCGGCAGGTACAAGGATGGAGAAGACAATAGAGACAAAAGACTAGGAGTAAATGCAGAAACGAAATAGAGAACAATAGGGAATGGAACCGCAAAGGAAACAGATGTCGAGAGGTGTCCAGACTTATCACATGAAAGCGGACCAAGCACAGCAGACTTCGGACAGGAGAAGTGCGGAGTTGTCGCCTGACGGCAGACAACAGGTGGTGGACTTCGGAGGGGGAGTGCGGCATAGAGACGGAGAAGTCGGATGGGAGGTGCGGAGGATGGCAGATGATGTGCGGAGGAGTCGGGGAGGGCACGGGACATGACAAATTTGCATAATACACCATATTTACACTGCTTCTATCCATCACTTGCTTATCCATTTATTAGTATGCATCCTGGTTTACATCACTTGCACTCATGAGCAAGGCACATGGCATCCTGCTTGTATTCATGTCTGCATCCACAGAGATGCAGTGTGCTCTCATGATGAATCATTCCATCATCAACAATTATTGTGAACATGCTCGCATGGCAGTGAGTGTTATTACATAACATGCTTTTCAACCAGATGCAATTATTTCCACCTAGCTCACCATTGTTCCCTTTGGAGAATACCCAGCATTTCTGCATCTTGAACTCAATCTAGCAACTTGTGGTGTTCCCCTGTGTCCACAAACCAATTGTGCTCTTCTTAAGATGTTCTTGCTGACATTCACCAATATCACAAAGTCCTCTAAGAAAGACAAGAAAGGTAAGTCCAAGGTCTCCTCCACAAAGTCAACAAAACTTGTGAAATCTGTATTGAAGAAGGGAAAGAAGACTCAAGAGTTGGATGACACAGACAACCAGTCTGCATCTGACCAACTTGCTGATCTCATGGATGACCTAGAAAACAATGACAATGACAATGACAACAGCAATCAAGATGAATCTCCTCAGCTCACCCATGCTGAACATATAGCCCAATGCAAGGCTCTCAATAAGGAGTGCAGCATCATCAAGAATCACTGAGCTGCCCTTGAGTCTGTTACGATTTCCTCTTTTCCTCTTTTCTTTGTCATACTTAGACCAGCATCACCTGGTATCTTTTTACCTTCTTTAGAGTGTTCTAGAATGTACAACATGTTCATCACATGCCATTTTATCTTTGCCTCATGTCTCTCATTTCTGTCACCTCATGTTCCTTCTTATCTCTGCCATGAGGCAATCCTTATCTTTTCCTTCTCCAATTTAACCTTATCCTGAGTAATACTTAAGCTTTAGTTGTACATTGTTGTACCTTAGCTTAGTTCTGCTCAAACTACCTTGTCTCCCTTGTGATCTCTCTGATCCCTTGTCAACCTCTCTGTCAGACAACTCTTTGATCTCTCCATCAACTCACTTAGTTGATTGAACCTTTGATCTCCAACCGATTGTCTTATTGGTCTGACTCTTTGTTGTCTGGAATTTCCTGCCCAATTCATTCAAACCATTGACTCTCATCTCTAGTTCCTTTTGAGCCTACTGTATGCTTATTCCTGCCCAGACCAAGCATAACAGAGTCCAAGCTTGACCAGGCAAGTTCCATCCTCACAGCAATGTCAAAAATCTGGCTCTTCAAACACTGCACAAATCTCAATGCCATCAAAGTCCTCTCCCCTCTCCATCTTCCTTTTGATCACAAATCTGTCATCATTTCTGACACTGCTGATGACTCATTCAGATGCCAATCCCTTCTCAATTATCATGGAATGGGTCACTATCTGTGGTGCATCTCACTCTCACACTCTTACCACCATCAATGCAATATGTATCACAAAGTATTCCATCATTTAGGTATACTACCTGTTTCTCCTCTCTCTCCCTCATAGTGCCACCACATATCTCCATTTCAAGCTTGAGGCTGCCTTTGAGCCTTGGTGTGCACAATGCATCAAGAAATCTATCTGTCAGCTTATGCTCAATGCAAAAAAGACTATTAGGCTAGGGGGATATAATATGTCAATCACAAACATCTTCAAATATTCTGAGTGTTTGGGAGCTGAATATACATTAGAATAGAAGATTAATGAGCCTAAAATGAAATAGCTTGGTGGTGTGGTTGTTGAGACATGAAGAAAATAAGATTTATGGAAGATAAGGGAAGAGGGGTGCATAAAACTTTAACTGTTGTTTCAAATATTCTGAATGTTTCCCCAATGGATTCAGAGTGTCAAATACAGTCTGGAACCACTCTTATAATAATCTTCTAGCCTTTCTGAAGTGTGTACAAATTGTTTCCTTCTAGAGCATATAAGTGGAGAAAATGCTTTCTAAAATGGATTTCACCTGTTTCAAATATTCTAAAAACACTGCTAGTTGGTTTTGAATCTATGGTAAATACAGTCTGGGACAGTCCTCACAATAATATAATGAGGCCTTTGTCAAAGATAGTTCTACTGATATGCTGTAAAAGAGGAAATGTTTTCTACCAATGTTTCCACCTGTTAAAATATTCTAAAAACACTGCCAGTGGGGTTTGGATGTAGAATATAGTCTGGGACTGCATTTAGCATAATAATTGAGGCCATCATCAAAGAGGCCTCTGTCCATATGAAATAGAAGGAGGAAATGTTTTCTACCAATGTTTCCACCTGTTTCAAATATTCTGAAAACACTTCCAGTGGGTTTGGGATGTCAGATATAGTCTGGGACTGCATTAGCATAATATTTGAGGCCTTCATCAAAGAGATCTCTTTCCATATGTATGTCATAGAAGGAGAAAATGCTTTCTACCAATGTTTCCACCTGTTTCAAATATTCTGAAAACATCACCAGTGAATTTTAATGTGGGATATGGTCTAGGACTGCCCTCAGAAGAATATTTGTGGCCTTCATGAAAAAGATCTCTATCTATAGGCCATAGATGGAGGAAATGTTTTCTATCACCATTTACATCTGATTCTGATTTAATTTGGAATACTAAATATGGTCTGGAGCTGCCCACAGTATAATATTTGAGGCCTTGCCATGATAGAACCAAGAGCACAAGACTGATAGTGTAGCTACCAATGGAATATTGTGCATGACAGTATAGGAAGCATGTGTATCACAATGTAGACCTACCTAAAGAGAGTGGGTGTGTTGCAGGCTAACAACCAGCACTTCTTCCTTGAGTGCACAATACAACAAGAGGGATGGTAACAGTGTGAGACTCACTGTTTAGCAAGAGCTTGAGTAGAGTATTGGACTATCTGGATAGTTGGGTTGAGGAAGAGAGAAATAGAAGTATATTTTCTTAGTCTACCTTAGAGGTACAATCTCTGTATTTAAGTAGTTTGTGAATTTGATATGTATGTATATGTTTTCCAATTCTCGACAAAAGATCCTAAGTTCTCATATTCATTGTGTGGATTTCTACTTAAAATAGTAATGTAGTTAGTATATAGTTAAGAAGAACTGATCTGGATCAAGCTACTTGATCTGATTGACTTTAAACATGGATAAAGTCTTCCAAAAGGTTCTGGAATGATTTCCAGAGTTTCTGAAATAATTCCAGAATTATTTAGAATTTATTTGGGGTAAAAACATCAGACTACAAGTTAGCTTAGTCCAGGTTAAAGCAGACTAAGTTAGATAAGTTTGGATACATTTGTTCATAGTATAACAATATTATCTGGCTGATATTAGACTTGTACTTATGTTTATTTCATCACTACCATATAGTAACATATATCCTGTGGGCAGCATAGGTGGTCCCATTGCTTGGAATAAGTGGTAGAATGCCTATGGAGAGCATACATGACTTGAGATGATCAGGTACTATTAGGACCTCTGGATATCCAGGGTTGGAGAGATTCATTGAAGGTTTACAAAGGTTCATCATGGAGGCTTGCAAAATCCCATTCAAAGGGATACATATGTACATACATATGTTCATCATGGAGGTCATACATGGACATTATTGGTGTACTCTTGTATCATATCAAATTGAGTTTGTAACTTGCTCAAACCATCACAAAGCACAGGCAAACAAAAGTTCACCAATGTTGGAGTGGCCAGTGCCAATGTAAACTCTATTGCACATGCCAATGTAGCAAGACAAAAAGTCATACAGTAGGTGATATTACACATTGTGTAACTTATGGTACAGTGATCCACCATCACTTGTGTCAACAAATTAAACATGGTTTGCATTGTTCAACAATAACAATTTTTTTAGATCAGGTAGCATACAGTAGTCTTATTTCATTGTGCTTAAATTGTATCTACAAAAAAAATAGAGTCCATTTATGTTGTTGTGGAGTCACCACTGTAGAATATTCCTTCAAGGATTTATCATGCATACATCACCACTTGTGTCAGTACAAAAGTGGTATATCAGGGGCTTATGTAAAAATCTATGATATCTAGGGCATCTTATCTTGATTATCATCCCTGATTAGTCCTCATCTGTGCCACCCTTGCTTCCACTCCCATCTTCATGGGAATCATTGCCTTCATTACTGCGTTCCTCATTTCCATCTCCTCTGTCTTCCACCAGACTGTTTAACACAGGTTTAGGGAAGCATGACTCGAGCTTTCCAAGAGTTGGCCATTTCCAACATGTTTGTCATCCTTCAGCTTTTGCTAAATCTTGTTCTGCTATCCATGCTGTGAGGTTGGTCTATGCATGGCCAACCATTGGAAATATGTGCAGTTGTATCTGAGGGTGGTTCAAAATCTCATTGTGGTGAGTCATGACTTTTTCTCCAATTTCATCATAGTTCTGCTATGATAAAATCTATGTAATTGATAAGATATGATAAGTGTTTGCAAACCATGCTTGCCTGGCATATAGAGGCCTTTGTGAGCAATGAATATGGCCTCCATTGGTGTCCATCCTTGATGCAGATGTTGTTGTATCCCCAGTGAACGTCAAACTATGTGAAGACCTTGGCACCCTTGAGTTTGTTGACAAGGCTGGAGATGAGGGGAAGAGGGTACAGTAAGTATCACAAACAGTACGTTCATTGATGTATCAATAGTCCTGGCAAGGGCAGAGACTACCATCCTTCTTCTTGACAAAGAAAAACAGGGCAGCTTGGGGGGAATTGGAAGGACAGATCTTGTCAGCTTTGAGGTTTTCATCTAGGAATGTTTCTGTGCAAGTTTCTCATCAGGGGTGAGGGGGTAGAGTTTGCCAATCTTCATGGTGAGGGACTCATCAAAGTTGATCTCATGATCATATGGTTGGCTAGGGGGAATGTGGTCAGTGGCCTCTTTTGAAAAGACAGAGGCAAACTTGGAGTATTTGTCAGGCAGTGTTGCTTTGGGTTTGGCCTTTTCAACAGCCATGGCAAGTTCAGTGGCGTGGCAGTGGTAAGCTTGGTGATGGTGGTGTTAGGAATAAAGTGAGATCCACATTGGATAAGATACTGGATGACTTGGCAGTTGTTGTTGCAAAGGAGATGTTGTTTAGTTTCCTTCTGCATATAGTTATAGAGTCATCCATCCCAGATGGTGTTGACATTAACATGGTGAAGAGGGTGAGGAGGAGAAGGGGTGGGGGGTGGTCAAGCATGTCATTGGTAGAGTTTGTTTGATTGATCAGACTCCAGAGTAATGGAGATTTGACAACTAGACCAGTTGATGATGGGGTTGACTTTCTTGAGCCAAGGAAGTCCAAGGATGACATTTTCCTTTCCACAGTTGAGGATGTGAAAGAGAACAGAGTGGGAGACTTGTCTGATGTGGATGTAAAGGGTGGTGGAGAAGCAAATGAGATCATTCTTGTTAGAAGATTGGTTGATGTTTTGGATGGCAATGGGGGAGGGGAGTTGTGTTTTTGGGAGTTTGTGCTTCTGGATGAAGTCCCAGTCGATACAAGAGATTTGTGCCCCAGAGTCAATGAGAGCATGAGTTTCAATGGTTTTTACAGTAAGTGTGACAGTTCAATGACTTGGACAGGGATTTGCATAGATTGTCTAGTTATTGAAGATACAAGTACAGGTGTGCACATAAAGGAGGAGGAGGGTTATTGCATTGGGATATGCCCTCCTTTCAAAAATCCTTGTTGGGGACCACAAAAATGCAGGCAATGGTTTCATCATGATCATCATCAAGCTCCTCATGCTTGGGTACTTCCTCAGTCTTTCTAACACTTCTCTCCTGTGTTTTCTTCAGCTGGGAGGGGAACACAGGGCAAGTGGTGGAAAGATGGCCATCCTTGCTACAGTACAACAGAAACAGAGTCTGTTTTTGATGCAGTGAGTTTCTGAATGTGAACTGTGTCAACATCCATGGCATTTGTGTCTTTGGCAGAGTGGGAGGAAGAGGGGGAGGTGAACAATTGATAGGTGGTGGTGGTCACCATGTTTTGCTTGGCTATGTTATTGGCTTTTCCCCATTGGATGAGGAAGAGGATGGCTCTTGAATACCAATTATTGATCTTGGTGAGGATGGTGTCCATGGACCTGATGTGTCACATGAGACAAACAGGGATACCAGCTGAGAAGTAGCCAATGAGGATGTTCTGATCCATGATCTTGCTGATCTGGACCTGGTTTCAGAAGTTGGATATGTAGGAGGTGAGGTTGGGACAGAGGAGGTGTTGGGCATTTGTTGAGTGGTGAGCCAAGTGATTGCTAAGACCCTGGTGTTGTGGTGTTTGAAGGTTTGATTGAATGAAGTGATGAAGTTGGTGAAAGATCCAAAGCTCTTAGCTGATCCACTGGTGCTGATAACAAGAGCTGCTTTGAAAAAGGAAGAAGCCCAGGTAAGGGCAGCACCATTCTTCATATAAAAGAGAGCAAATGTGGTCTTCTTGGTTTAAGTGTTGTAGAAATTCTCATTGACCATGAGGTATGTTCAGACAGAGTTGAGCCATGGAGAGGCTTTAGTATAATCACCATCAAAGACATCAGGGGAGCAGATGTGGAGTTTGGTGGCTTTGGTTATCATCATAGTGGGGGGAAGGAAGGGTGGTAGTGTGTGGATAGGGGTGAAGCAATGAGAAAGAGGTGGGAGGGGAGGGGCCAGAGTAGGAGAGATAAAGAGGGGAGGTCTAGTTGCTATAGGAGTCAAGGAGCAGCAAGGGAAGGCCAGTGCAACAAGGGGGTAGGGAAGAAATGATGGAAAACTACAACAATGGTAGCCCAAAGTAGAACTTAGTTCTTTTGTTATGCTTGGTCTGGGTAGGAATAAGCATAGGCTCAAAAGAAACTAAAGATGAGTGTCAATGTTCAAGGAGTCTGAGCAAGACATGCCAGATGATGAAGAATTCAACTGATAAGATGATCCATGAGAGATTGGAGGTTCGATTGACAGAGAGTTGATGGAGGGATCAAAGAGTCATCTTACAGAGAGTCAACAAGAGGAGAGTCAGAGGGTTCAATGAGGACAGGGTGGAATTGAGCAGAACTAAGCTAAGGTACAATCAATGTATGACTAAGGCTTATATGTATGATGCTCAGAGTAAGGTTAAAACAGAGAAAGAAAAGCAAAGATTGCATCAAGGCAAAGATAAGAAGGAACATGAGGTAATGAAGATGAAAGACATATGGCTAAGATAAGAAAGGTGTGTGATGAATGTGTTGTATGTTCTAGAACACCCTATGGAAGAAGATACCAGGTGAGGCTGGTGTGACAAGGGAAAGAAGAAAGAAACAGGGAATTGTAACAGTTTGTCAAAGTTTGTCAAAGTTCATTTCAGGTTATATGGTTATATAATGATCAGGAATGATGGGAAGAAGGTCATAGAGCATGGGGCTGTATACATATGCATATTTGTTCATCATGGACATCAATGATAAAGTTTATTGATGTCTTTGGTGTCATGTCAGATTGAATTTGTAACATGCCTTGCTTTCCAAGGAGTATATCACTACTCATTCATATCCATTCCATCAGAATCATCTAATGTCTCACTATCCATCAAGCCATCCTCCATATTCATGTGTGCATTGGATTTTGCATCCTCATCCCCATCCTCATCCCTATCTGCCTCCTCTTCCACTATCTCCACCATTTCCCTTGTTTCCTCATTTACATCTATTAAATTCATCTGTGGCATACTGCCATTCATATTATGGCCATTGTTTGTCACTTACTTAGCAACAGATAAAGGACCTGTTGGTCAAGCTGATTTCATTCAGCAAAAACATATATATGCCTGCCACTGTAGCACTTACCATTTTTGCCTACTGGAGGTTTTCACTTTCCTTTTGCTTTCATAGAACAATTCATGTTCTTTATCCTCCTTAGTTGTTGTTTCTCTGCAATAATGTATGCACTGGTCTCAAAGTCATCATATCCATTGGAGTGTAAAAGCAATGTTTGAAGGATATGATTGTTATTGATGACTGTTACAATTTCTTCCTTTTCATCCATACTCCTCTTTTCTCTTCTCCTTGATCATGAGCATACCAGGTATTCTTTTCTCTTTTTACTCATTTATGATTACATGACACTGACACATCCTTTGTTCCACATTGTTCTATAACCTTCCATGCTTATGTCTCCCTCTTACTTATTCTTGCTTACTTAACACTGAGGCATCCTTTGTTCTCTATTGTTCATTCACCTATGCTTACACATTCTCATCTATATAAACCTGTAGCTCTGGGCTTTGTACTCTATTCTTGATCTGCACAATCTAGCATATTCTTGAGTCCCCTCAGTCATCTCCTCTCTAGTCCAGTTGTAGACCATATAGCTCTAGTCCTAGTCCTTTGTGTCCTTTGGGCTGAGTTGTACCTCTTCATGAGTGTCCTGCTCATCAGACTTGTTCCCAGCCTAGTCTTGGTCTACTCAAGGTATGCCCTGCATAACAAAAGATCAAGAATCTCCCTTGTCCCTTCTATTACAGAGTAGGACCACCCCCAGACCACCATACATAGCATCAAAGCCCCAGAACTCTCCTCTGACAAGGAGTCCTTTGTCCCACCTACTGGTCAGTACATTGTTGATGAACCTTCAAATGAATCTCTGGCAGAAACATCCCTTCCCCAGTAACATCCCCATTTCATACCACTCAGCCCTCTGTATCTGTCCCAGATCCCTCAGCCCAACTGGCACCATCAGCACCTGTCCCTCACTGCAGCACCCCTAGTATCCCACTTGCTGTTGAACGAGTACACAGATATATGTAGATTTGTAGTGTAGTTAGTAGTTCACACGGACTCCAGATATCTGGTATTTAAGTCCAGTCTGATCTGGACTTTAATAAGAAGAGACTTCAACTCATACCACCAAGTGTAACATTAAGAGTCCTAACTACTAAGGTTAGTCTGGAGTCTTTCCACATTACTAAATGCACACACTCACAACAGGTTATGAGCCCCGAGCAGGTTAAAGCACACAGTTCACTCCACCCTACCTGCTCTGGACATCCTACCTGACTCTGCACAATGCAGACTCATTTCCACTCCCAGAGATATGGACTCCAGTTGTCTAGTATGACTGTTCACACCTGGCTCTGAGTGATGCAGATTAACTTCCGCTCCTGGAGATCAGTCTAGAGCTGTCCTGTATGGTTCACTCTGCCAAACACAAGTGATGTGGATTAATTTCCGCTCCTTGTAAATGCTCACAGTGCTGAGGGCAGGGGGAGACTATGTCCCTCCAGGTCCAGAGGCTCTGGATGTCCAGTGATGCAATGTTAAGCCGCTCCTATCCACACTTCCAGAAAGTTCCCAAACTGATGTCTATTCCTCAGGTCTGCTCCCATGCAATGACTTCTATTCTCAAGGACATGCTGAAGCTTAATGGCTCCAATTATAAACTCTCGGAAAGCAATATGATCACTTATCTCTGATCCACAGGGATCTATGCAAAGATCTACCAGACCAGGCCCACAGTCCCAATCACTATAGCCACCATCAAAGCTAGTGATGGCAGCATCACAACTCCAGCTTATAATCCCACCAAAGCAGAGATGGAGAAGGCACAAACCTGGCTTGACTCCTGGGAAGATGATGATGACAGAGCAGCTGGAGCAATCACACTCATGTGCAAATGCCATGTCTTAGACTGTGGTGTAGATTTCACACAGTGCACCTCCAATCTCTTTGCTGAACTCAAGGAGAAATTTGACCATCTGACCATCTCATCTGCTATCACAGAGTTCAAGTCCATCATGGCTCTCCAGCTTCTGGAGAACAATACTCTAGTCTCCTCCCTGTTACGATTCCCTCTTTTTCCTTCATTCTTCCTTTGACACATTTAGACCAGCCCTACCTGGCACCCCTTTTACTTTCTTTAGAGTGTTCTAGAACATACAACATGTTCGTCACATGCTGTTCTTATCCCTACCTCATGATTTTCATTTCTGTTGCCTCATGTTTATTCTTATCTCTACCATGAGGTGATCCTTATCACTTCTTTCTCTGATTTAACTTTACCTTGAGTACTACTTAAGCCTTAGTCATACACCAATGTACCTTAGCTTAGTTCTGCTCAATCAACCTTGTCCTCCTTGTGATCTCCTTGATCCTTCGTCGACTACCTCATTGGACGACCTCTGTGATCTCTCCATCAACTCTCTATGTTGACTGAACCTTTGATCTTCCACCAATTGTCTTATCGGTTGAAACCTTTGTCATCTGGCAAGTCCTACCAGACTCCTTTGAACCTTTGACTCTCGTCTTTAGTTCTCTTTGAGCCTATGCTTGTTCCTACCTGGACCAAGCATAACAAAAGAACTAAGCTCTACTTTGGGCTACCATCGCTGTAGTTCCCCACCATTTCCTCCCCATCCCCCTAAAGTACCGGCCTCCCCAGGTCACTCCTTGACTCCTACCACTCTAGAGCACAGGAACTCCCCTCTGATTCTTCACCCTCCCCCACTGCCACTGAATACCCTGACCAGGACGACGACTCAGATGTCCAACTCCCTGATAACCTTGAATGAGAAGAAACTCTCACCCTCGCCCACAACTGCTCTGCCTCAGTCTCATTTCCTCAAATCCCCACTCCCCCTTCCCCCACTCCCATAAACACCAGACCTCCTCTCTTTATCTCCCCCACCCCTGCCCCTCCTCTCCCACTGCTCTCTCATTGCTTCGCCCCCTCCCACACACCACCACCCTTCCTTCCTCCCACCATGTCGACCAAACCCACTGAACTCTGTATCTGCACCCCTGATGCCTTTGATGGTGACTATGCTAAGGCATCCCCTTGGCTTGACTCCATCCAAACTTACCTAATGGTAAATGAAGACGTTTACAACACTGACAACAAACGGATCGCCTTCACCCTCTCCTATATGAAGATAGGCATGGCCCTTACCTGGGCATCCTCTTTCTGAAAATCTGCCTTGGTCACTGACACCAATGGAACTGCAGTAGGCTTTGGAACCTTTGCCAGTTTCATTGCCAAATTCAATGTCACCTTCGAACACCACAATACTAGGGCCCTCACTATCAACTGGCTCTTCACCTACCGCATGCCCAACACAAACCACCCCACTGACCTTGCCTCCTACATCTCAACTTTCCAAAGCAAAGTCCAGATCAGCCAAATCACCAATGAGAATGTTCTCATCAGCTACTTCTCTGCTGGCATACCTGTCAAGCTTATGCACTGCATCATGACCATGGACACAATTCCCATGAAGGTTGAGGACTGGTACTCCAAGACAATCCACTTCCAGACCCAATGGGGTCGTGCTGAAGATATCGCCCAACAAAACCATTCCTCCACCACCACCTATCGATCCTTCTCTTCCTCCTCCTCCTCCTATGCTGCTAAAGATCCAAATGCTATGGATGTTGACACTGTCTGAATCCCAAAGATGATGCAAGCTGAAAGACAACATTGTATCAAGAATGGGCTTTGCTTCTGCTGCTGCAAGTCTGGTCATCTCTCCTCTGCATGCCCTACCTTTCCCTCTACCCCCCACCTAAAGAAGAAGGAGGTTAGAAAGGTCAAATAATTACCCAAGCTAGAAGAGCTTGATGATGATGATGAAGAAACCGTTGCCCACATCTCTTTTGCAGTCCCCAGCGAGGATTTTTGAATGGAGGGCATACCCCAATGCAATGACCCTTCTCTTCCTTTTCTTGCGCACCTGTACTTGTAAACTCGATAGCTAGTCAATCTATGCAAATCCCCATCCAAGTCATTGAACCCTCGCACTTGAAAGCCATTGGAACTCATGCTCTCATCGACTCTGGAGCACAAATCTCATGTATCAACTGGGACTTTGTCCAAAAACACAAACTCCCGAAAACTCGACTCCCCTCCCCCATTGCTGTCCGAAACGTCGACCAATCTCCCAATAAGAATGGTCTCATCTGGTTCTCCACCACACTCTATGTTCGCATTGGCCAAGTCTCCCACTCCATTCTCTTTCATATCCTCAACTGTGGAAAGGAAAATGTTATCCTTGGACTCCCTTGGCTTAAAAAAGTCAACCCCACCATTGACTGGATGAAATGCCAACTCTCCATCTCCCTTGATTCTGATCAGTCAAACAACCTTTATCAGAAACATACTTGCCCCCCTCCTACTCCTTCCTCCCCTCAACCTATCCAGCATGTCAACATTGACACTGTCTGGGACAGATGACTCTACAATTACATGAAGTAGGAAACTGAACAACAACACCTTATTTGCAACAACAATTGCCATATCATCCAATGCCTTATCCATTGTGGTTCTTGATTCATTCCCAATACCACTATCGCCAAACTTACCACAGCAACTGAACTCGCAGCTGCTGCTGAAAAGGCTAAGCCCAAGATCACCCTTCCACCCGAATACTCTGAATTCTCCACCGTCTTCTCCAAAGAAGTGACTGACCATGTTCCCCCAGCCAACCCTATGACCACAAGATCAATCTCGACCAATCCTTCACCCCAAAAATCAGCAAACTCTATCCCCTCATCTCTGACCTTGTCAATAAACTCAAGGGAGCTAAAGTCTTCACTAAGTTCGATGTCCACTGGGGATATAACAATGTTCGCATCAAGGATGGCCATCAATGGAAGGCTGCCTTCATCACCCACAAAGGCCTCTTTGAACCCACAGTCATGTTCTTTGGACTTTGCAACTCCCCTGCCACCTTCCAACGTTTCATGAACGACTCCTTCCATGATATGATTGCAGAAGGATGGCTGGTCATCTACATGGACGATCTCCTAATCTTCTCTCCTGACCAGAAGACTCATGAGGAATGCACCAAATGTGTTCTCAAACGTATGGAAGAACTCGACCTCCACCTCAAACTCGAGAAGTGCAACTTCGCTGCTTCTGAGGTTGAATACCTTGGTATGATTGTCTGCCCTGATGAACTAGCCATGGACCCAGTCAAACTCGATGGTATTTGAGAATGGCCTACCCCCACCAAAGTCAAAGATGTCTGCTCCTTCCTTGGTTTTGCCAACTTCTACCATCGCTTCATCCCCAACTACTCCAACGTCACTTGACCTCTCCTTGATCTCACCAAGAAGAACCAACCCTAGTCCTGGTCTCCCCCTTGTCAGCAGGCCTCCGATGAGTTGAAGAAACTCTTTCTCTCTCAACCCATCCTCCACCTTCCTGACCCCTCTCACCCCTTTGCCATTGCCACCAATGCATCTAAATATGCCTCTGGAGGGGTTCTCTTCAAACTGACGCCAATGGTGACTGGCACCCTTGTTCTTACCTCTCCCAAACCTTCTCCCTGGCTGAACGCAACTATGATATCTATGATTGTGAACTCTTAGCTATCATTCATGGCCTGAAGACTTGGTGACACTATCTTTTAGGATCCCCTTTCCCTGTCCAGGTCTTCACTGATCATAAGAATCTCACTTACTTCCAACAACCCCAGAAACTCAATCGACGACAGGCTCGTTGGTTACTTGATATCTCCAACTACGACCTTAAGCTCACCCATGTCCCTGGTTCCTCCCTGGCTGCCCCTGATGCTCTCTCCTGTCGACCGGATCTCCTTCCCTCACATGATGACGATAATGACAATGTTACCCTTCTACCTGACTCTCTCTTCATCAACCTCATCGACACCTCCCTTCAAGAGAAGCTGGCTTCCTCCTCCGCCTCTGACCCCCTAGTGCTCAATGCACTCTGTGCCACCACCAGTGATGTCCCTGCTCGCTTTCACTCCCACCTCTCTGATTGGCAATATGATGCTGGTGTGCTCACTTTCCAAGGACGTGTTTATGTGCCTCCAGATCTTTGTCACTCTGTTGTCCAATGCCACCATGATTACCCCACCACTGGCCACCCCAGTTATTTAAAAACATGTCAACTCGTTGCTTCTGAATTTTGGTGGCCTGGCCTTGCTCACTTTGTTTGCAAATACATTGAAGGCTGTGCCTCCTGCCAATCTGCCATGGTGAACACTCATCCTACCATTCCCCCCCTCTCCCCCCTCTCCTCCTCCTGCACTCAACCATTTCAACAAGTCTCCTGTGACCTCATCACTGACCTCCCCCTCTCTGACAGCTTTGACAGTCTTTTGGTCATGGTTGACCATGGGCTTACTAAGGGGGTGATTCTCTGCCCTACTAAGAAGTCAGTCTCTGCTGAAGGGATCACTTCCCTCTTTTTCCACAAAGTCTACACTCAATTCGGTCTCTATGACAAAATCATCTCAGATCATGGTCCCCAATTTGCCTCTACCTTTGCTAAAGAACTTGGACACCTCCTTGGATATGTCCTCTCCCTCTCCACCACCTATCACCCTCAGTCCGATGGTGAAATGGAGCATGTCAATCAAGAAGTTGAAACCTACCTCTGCATCTTCTGTGGCAACTCCCCCTCTACTTGGTCCAAAATGATATCTCATGCTGAATTCGCACACAATCACCACCCCCACTCTGTCACCGGCAAATCTCCATTCTTTCTCATGATGGGCTTTGAACCCTGTCCACTTCCCACCATCCTTGCTGAATCCCACCTCTCAGCTGTTGAAGAATGCCTGAAACTCCTCTCTGCAGCTTGAGATGAAGCTCTAGCAGCCCATGAACTTGCCAGACAAGTCATGAAATCTCGCTTCCATGGAAAATTCTCTCTCTTTCAGAAAGGCAACAAAGTTTGGCTCAAGGCATGAAACCTTAAGCGGCTTATCTCTCACCTGAAATTTGCCCCCAAATGAGAAGGACCCTTCACCATCACCCACATTCTATCTCCCCTGACATACAAACTCTGCCTCCCTCATACCTGGAAGATACACCCCACATTCCATGCTTCTCTCTTATTGCCCTATCATGAAAACAACATACATGGACCAAACTTCCCCACCCCCCCTCCTGACCTTATCAATGGAGAAGAAGAGTACAAAATGGAGAAAGTCATCCGACACAAGGGATCTCCACTTAATTGGAAGTTCTTGGTCTGGTGGAAAGGTTACTCAGCCAAAGAAGACTCATGGTTACCTGAATCGGAGTTCAAATATGCAAAGGAACTTCTAAATGACTATAAGAAGCTCCATCCTTCCATCTTTCCCTCTTCACAACCATTATCTCCCTCTTGTCATTAAAATGTCTTCCCCCACCAGATCCCCTTCTCCCATTCAGACTCCTGCCGGTTGGAACCCCCCTCTTGAACTCCCTCCTGTCAACACTACCTCCAAGATCCCATGGACCGCTCCCTACGTTCCCCCTACCCCTCCTCCTACCAACACTGATGCTGTCCTCTCCATCACAGTACCTATTTATGCCCATTGCCTCCAACAGGAACACTTCCCCATTACTGCCATTGGTGCTATGCATATGCATCTGAACCACCCTGACCTTATTGTTCCTCTTTGCCACCACTTGGAACCCTATTCCCCCCTCGAATCCCTCTTACTGTAAATTTATACAACAAACTCCCTCGTCTTCTCTCTATCGCCAACCAGATCCATGCCCACTCCTACCTGACAACTCAAACCACCCTCTTGCATGATGTACACTGCAGACTCCTTACTCTCACCACTGACCTCATGCACCAACTTGAAATGGACAACCTCTCAGCTGATGTCCTTCACTACATCAGAGAACTAGCTGACCAATCCAAAGAAAACCAAATCCCCACCCCAGATCTTCTGGAACCTCCCTTAACCCTTGATGACTTGGCGATGTTGACCTCTCACTCCTCCGGCTACCACACCATGGAACAGTCCACCAACTATTCACCAGAACCCTTCACCCAGGCTATGGCAGATGAAATGGACTGTGCTGAAGTGCGATGGAATGGACAACGTAACCATCCTCTTTCCCCATCTGATCCCCTCTATTTCAAAACATGTTACCACTGTCACCACCTGAATCACATCCGCCCCCACTGCCCCTACTATGCCTGCCCCTTCTGCAGTTGTCATGCACTGGGACATTCACAACATGACTGCCCTCGTCATCCCCATCCCCCTGCTTCAGTTGCTCCTTCATCCTCTCCCACCTCCTCCCACTCCTCTGGTCATCATGCTCCTCATCCCTGTTGCCCCCTCCTTTCCAGGATATCATCCACTCCTGCCAAAGCTGGATCATCCACCCAAATCCCTCCCTGGCACTGTCCATGTCATCATCATCACCAATCTCCCCCTTGCCCCTCTCCCCCCTCTGAAACTATCTGTCTCGCATTCACACCCCATTATATCTATGAAGACAACAGCAAAGGTATCAATGATTCTGCCTATGCCAACATGACCAGTTCCCCTGGTGGTGATCACTGCATGGATCTCTAGGTGTAGTTTTTTTTCTTGATCATTTGTTTTCACCTTTTGTTTTCTTGTAGTAACTTCGAATGTACTCTGGGGGTAATGTTACGATTTCCTCTTTTTCCTTCATTCTTCCTTTGACACATTTAGACTGGCCCTACCTGGCACCCCTTTTACTTTCTTTAGAGTGTTCTAGAACATACAACACGTTCATCGCATGCCGTTCTTATCCTTACCTTATGATTTTCATTTCCGTCACCTCATGTTCATTCTTATCTCTACCATGAGGCGATCCTTATCATTTCTTTCTCCAATTTAACTTTACCTTGAGTACTACTTAAGCCTTAGTCATACACTGGTGTACCTTAGCTTAGTTCTGCTCAATCAACCTTGTCCTCCTCATGATCTCCTTGATCCTTCGTCGACTACCTTGTCAAATGACCTCTTTGATCTCTCCATTGACTCTCTACGTTGACTGAACCTTTGATCTTCCACCGATTGTCTTATCAGTTGAAACCTTTGTCATCTGGCAAGTCCTACCAGACTCCTTTGAACCTTTGACTCTTGTCTTTAGTTCTCTTTGAGCCTATGCTTGTTCCTACCCGGACCAAGCATAACACTCCCTCTCAAAGCTTGTCAGACACTTCAACTGACTCTTGAACTTTGGCTATCAGGTTGACAAAAGGATCAAATCTATGATTCTAATCTCCAAGGTCCCCAAATATGTGTATCATGTCATCACTGCCATCACTGCCATGGATGCAACTCCTTTTGAGGAGGACCCCAACAATCCTGGCATGGCAAAGCTGAAGAACATCCCCACCATCACTGAGCTTGAAAAACAGCTCATAGTTTCCTGGCAGACCTATGCCCAGCACCATCTGCCCAAGGACTCCTGTCTGCAGGCAAACAAGGTCACCACTGTCAAACAGCAGAAGGGGAACCCCAATTCTCCCAACAGCAACAATAAGGTGGTTCCTCTAATCAGGGAAATAATCAGAAGAAGCAGTGATGTGAGGGCAACCACTCCGAAGATAGTGACAAAAAGCAGAAGGACAAGAAAAAGTCCAAGAAAGAGAAAGCCAAAGCTACCAATGCCAAGGCCTCCACTTCATTCACCTTCACCACTCCCACCATCATCTCTGCTGCCACCACCTCATTCATGTCTCCCATCCCTGATCCATGGAAGTCCACTTCTACTCCTGGCACCACACACTTTGGTCCTCCTGCCTTCCCTGCTACACAGGAGGCAATCTCTCTTGCCTGCAGACTGGAGGTCCCCACAACTTCTCAAACAGTCCACAACCTTGAACTGGTTGCAACGTGGTGCTCTTGTCAAGAGCCCTTGCTCTCCGACTGCCTGTCCATTCCACTTTCACAATGGATCACAGACATACTTCTCTCTGCCTTCACTGGTATCATGGAGGTCGATGAAGACTTGGTCAGCTTGGGTGATGATGCTGTCAATGAGTACATGGAGGATTTCTTCCTCTGCTCTGCCAAGTGTGTACCTTCCACCACTTGCTCTACATCAGGTTCTGATGCGCAGATAACTCTGCCTCAGGTAAAACATCATAGTTATGTTAATATAGTAGATAGTATAAATATATCTGCTACTCCTGACTTTGCCTTCTGTGATTCATGTAAGAGTCTGACTGGTAAAGGAAAGGAAA
>JBBPMP010000509.1:0-18490 GCA_038090395.1 Boletales sp. KT-2023a
GTCCGTCACGGTATCCATGTGCGCACGCTCGTTGTTCGCGGTCTCCGACCCGGAGACGATGTCGAAGAGGGCAACCTTGCCGGACTCGTGTCCGGTGATGATGGTGTTGGGGATGTATGTGAACGCGCACACCGTGGCCTTGGATCCGACGGGATGGAACATGTGCTCAGGTTCGGGCGATTCTGTAACGGGGGAACCGATTGAGCGGCACGTGCGCGACGCAGAACAAAGAAACACCGACGGTTCGTTCCGTCGCCGTCGCGGTTTAGTCTGAAGACCCGGATGGCGCCCTGATGACCCATGCGCTGTTCGGTTATGCACACCACGCGCTCGTCGTCGTCGTTGAACGCGACGCGCTTGACCGCGGTCGGAAACTCCCACACGTACAGACATTTGCCGCTCGAGACGCTCCAGAGACGCAGCTCGTTGTCCGCCGAGCCCGACACCAGAAACCTGGATTGTGCTGATGCGTGCCGCGTGAGCTTTGGATTTCTACGCACGGTAGACGGAACGCGAAGGCAAGGACCCACAATCGACGTCGATCGTCCACACCGTCCCGTTGTGGCCGTCGTACGTTCCGAGCCGTTCGCCGTTGTGGGAGAACCAGACGTTGATGATGTGGTCTTTTGAACACGAAAATAGGAGATCGCCCTCGGCATTGAATTTTATCTGCGTCAGAGAGCGTTCGTGGCCTGGTTTTCGGTTTGGGATTCAATCGGGAGTGTGATACGAAGGAGTTGCTCACCTTGCAGTAGAATTGGTCGCTGATCAAGGGAATATGATGACCATAAATGAGATAAAAATATTCAGAACCACTCGCCATCGTGATCTACAAGGCTTTTAGGACGAAGGAAACGTCTGGATGTCGGGGGACGCTGGGGAGTCGAAAAGATTTTGTTCGGATCATCGGACTTTCCTTATCTGGTGGCGTAATTCTCCTCGACGCCCACGACAGCGACGAGCTAATAGCAATGGGCAACAAGACCGTACAATTCGAACTCGACATCGAAGAGGAAGAGAGCGACGAGGAAGTCGCGCTAGACGAAGATGACGTTGAAGAAGTCGTTCTCGACGAGGACGCCGTTCCAAAACAAAAAGTCGAAATCGACAATACCGTTGCGTCGTGTTTCTTTTGGCTATCGTCGTTGAACTCATTTTTACTTTAATAGGAAGCACTTTGTCGAATACGCGAATCCATTCAGCTCGATCCTTCATTGCCATGGACAGAGACGCTTGTCGTCTCTTACCCAGAAACCATCGAGGTCGATGTCAACGACGACCTGAATCGCGAACTCGCGTTGTGAGCAATGTCCTCGCCTGACACATCTCCTCTGACATTTTCCTAGCTACAAACAAGCGCTTTACGCTGCAAATCAAGCACGCGCGCTTGCCGCATCCCATTCGCTCCCGTTTACCCGTCCATCCGACTACTTTGCCGAAATGGTCAAGTCGGACGCCCACATGGAACGCATCCGTTCTCGGTTGCTCGATGAACGAGCCGGAATCAAGAAAAGCGAAGAAAAGCGCAAGGAACGCGCAGCGAAAAAGTTTGGTAAACAAGTACAACTCGAGAAACAGCGCGGGAGAGAAAAGGGGAAGAAGGACATGGAAGAGCGGCTCAGGTCGCTCAAACGAAGTAGGTTTGCTCGCTGCGTTTGGATCATGCGACGGAGCTCACGATTTTATCGTGTAGAACACAAAGGGGCACTCGACAATCGGGACCCCGATGGAGAGACTTTCGACATTGCCGTCGAGGATGCCATCTCTGACCGTCCGGCAGCTAAGCGTCAAAAAAGTAATGCTGGAGCGAGTAAGCGAAGTGGGCCACCTAAAGCCAAGCATGCACCTGGAGCAAAGCGTGCGTCTGGCGGCAAACGCACGGGAGGCAGTAAGCGGCCGGGAAAGAGCAAACGAATCGCGGCTAAGAGTCGTCGGTGATATCCTTCCTCCGTCGTTCTCTCTTTTGGAACAGCGACCAAGCCAAAATGTATGATTGAATGAATGGCAGCTAAACAATCTATTCTAAGGTCGTCGCAACATGAATTCTCTGCAATTCTGTAGAACCTAGACTCGACTGTACGATTCCAGTATATCGTGTTACCATGAACTACGCGGAAATATGGATGAACATCACCCGCTGTGCCAACAACACCTGGTCCCTTGTTGCGACGATTTTTAAAATAGCTCAAGGTCTTATCCTGCAATATGGTTTGATTCAGCACGAAGGTTGGGGGTCCGGGCCGATCAGCACTGACGCTGAAATAGCCAAGTTCATCAGAATGAGGCACGTATGAAGCGTCGATACCCAAACCGAAACTTCCCAGCAAGGCAAACCGGCGAGAAGGGATGGATATTAGACAATGCAGTACTTGGCCAACTTTCGATCAAGCCAAATGTAGGCCTTCCAATAACCCGTGGCAGCAAGCTCCTCATCGCCACGGTTTCCCCGGACTTTTCGCCAACGGGCTGAGAAAAAGATGCGATGAGCCTGAGATACATGCCCCAGATAAGCGTTTCTCTGTAAAAGGTCGGATATACAAGTCGCGTAAGTTGTTCCCAAGTTGAACGTTATTGATCGCTCGCCTGGTTTTTGGCACATGCCGCAGCACGAGTACGCCGGGGTGAAGGATAATGCATACCATGAGTACCGAGTAATTGATCGAGCATATCAGGGTTATTTGACTAGTCTGAAACTTCGGGGACCGTTCGTCGCTTCTTTCCCATTAATCGCCATAGCGGATTATGTACTCCTATACACACAAACGAAGCCCGGAATTTCGTATATTGGCGTCGTGCTCGCCGCCATGGGCATTTTCCCTTGCGTTCCGATTGCATTGGCGTGGGTTAGTTCGAATGCTGGAGGGGAAACCAAACGTGGTGTTGCCATCGCAATGATCAATGGATTCGGAAATATGAGAGGAGCATGACGTCTACTCGTTCCCGACCCTGTATCTCCTGATCGTAAAATTGTCGCAGAGTGTGTGGGGCTTTTAACCCGCCACGGCTCCACGTTGACCTTGAGGTCGCCATGGCTCTTCTGGGACTGACGTTCGTCCCCCATACCTGCTTTTCGTCAGTCGTGTTTTGCTGACGCGGCGAGTCAGGGTGGTGACGTCTGTTGTGGTGATGTGGGAGCATGCCCGATTGAACGAACGAAAGGAGCGGATATGTCGCGAACGTGGAATCACCGAGGATCAAAAGGCAAAGTTTAGCAATCTTGGAGACGATAGCCCGCCATTCAGGTATACCCTCTAATGGTCGGACCATTCTTTGATGCGTGTATTGGAAAAATATAGACCTACGGCGACGGTGATCTCGACCTGACGCTTGTGACCATGAATTTTGCGCTAACTTGTTGCACCATATCGCTTGGACTTTAGCGGACGAATATCGCTCTACGTACGTACCGAGATACATATTTTCTATTACGGGCGTCCGAATCCAAGGTACACGTTTTTCGAATCGCATGGGGGCTCGAACGGTAGACCGGATCGTGCCTCCGCGTCATGCAACAAACATGAGAGTGATTCGTTTTTGGATTTAGCTTCACCCGGACCGGAGGTTGTCGGAATCCCTGCTAGGCGCTTGCAGAACATCCGGGCAGTATTGGAACGTCCGAGGGGTGTTCGGAACGGCAACTCGACCGGCGGCAATTCCGGTCACTTTTTACAGTAATCTGAGTGCAGGGAATGGAGATCGCCAGCGTGGGTTTTTTTTTTGCAGTTTTGCAATTTTTGTGAGAGTTGGAGTCCTTATCATTTGCGGCCGCGCAGAGCATTGCATCTGAGACTTGCCCGCCAGTGATCGCCGCACCACGACCGTGGATCGATTTGACCACCGGTCCCGAAGTGCTGTGCTGGACGTATCGTTCAATCTCGAAATCGCAATGGATGATGGTGATGATGATGTGCGCCCGTACTCCGCCGTGTTTGAGCGATACGGTGAGACTGGTCAAGTGCTCGTGCGCTTCGCTGTCCGGGCCGATTTTCGAGTCGCTTGAACCAGCTCGTCGAGCAGAATCGCTGTTGGTGTCATATTGCTACCACATGAGATAGAGACGAGCGTACGAAACGAGCCGATCCCAACTTCGCGCTGCCAGTGTGTCTGAATACAAACATACACGCTCGAGCGGTGTCGGTCATGCATCACAATTCTCCGATCGAATGCTCCGTAGCTACGCAGACGTAAGCTAAACGCATGAGCACGTACTTGGTTTCCAACCGTGAGTTGTCAGCATCGCGCGTACGCCCAAAAAGTCGATAGGACACATTCGTAGGTTGGAACTCGAGATTCGACATGTCTGTCAACCACTCGATGATGGGGTGCTGACGATAGAAAACGTGGAGAGCACAATCTCGGCGCGCTAAGGACTGTTGTGTCGACAACAAGCTCTACCCGATGTTATGCAGATGTGACCGATTTACATTTACACGATGCCTACGGATCCAAACGGTGTATGGTACTATCCCCCCGCGGACGATTATTTCCAGCGGACGATCAGTTAGGCGTAGAAAATGGTGAACGGCGGGGTCTGGTCCGCGGTACCCAACTCTGAATTACTGCAACCCAAAAGGTGGTCAACGATCGTCGGTTCGCGGGACGGGATCATCCAATCGTGGACCAGCTCAACAGTGAACATACTTGCCTTGCAACGATGACGTATTGTACGCTGGCATGTTGTCCATCAATGCGCACGCGAGACATTTTCGAAACGAAAATGCTCACCTCGTGTCAATTTCGTCGGCGACTCCAGCGAGGGACAAATCGACCACGAAGGAAGTCTGACCTGTAGGCACATCGGAAACGAGGGTGTAGGTATTCCCACCCCCGCTCAGTACCAGGTCGACGCTCGTAGGGGTCAATGTGTCGCTGGGGCTGAGAGTAACATAAATATCCCCATCGGATGGGTAACTGAGGGACGTCGTCAATGCAGACACGAGCGAGGCGCAGATGGTAAGTGCACTAGATACGACTCATCGATCAGTACACCAACGAAAGAAAGGGAGTTTGATGAGTATACCAAAGTTTGGAGAACATGTTGAAAGGCGAATACGGGGTAGACTGCAAGAGGTCTGGGAAACGAGGCATCCGAGCCTGGTTAGTTTTTATATCTGCGAAGCTGTCATGAAGACCCTTTCGGCCTAGTAGATGCCCTTTCTCCATACTGATCCGTGCCACCATTCTCCACGCATGTGGATGCAAGTATGTATTGGACAGCCGGTCCAAGGAAGGAGCACGGATAAAAATCTCGGCAACATAAACTTGGTTAGAGCATGCATAGATTAGTTAATTGCTGTCCTTGGTTCCATGGTAGCCGACAAAGTTAATCTTACATGAGGCCGTCTGATAAGGCGAACAGTTTGATGCTGCGGTTGCTGCTCGGTCCGAGGAAAGATACTCTTACGCACGCCTTGCTTACAGGGAGTATAGACTCTGTTAGGGGCCCTATATGCATTTTCTCCGTTGCGAATTACTATTAAAAGTCGAAGAGTTTTTCTTTTTTTTCCCTGTTTATTGTCCTATAAAACGGTCGCCTCTGCTGGGAGTATTTCTTGAAGTCGTTAGGGGAGGTCGATAAGAGCAGCTAGCAGCTAGTACATACACCATTTGGGGGGCCACAGTTCGACCATGTGAACCACTCCGGTAATCATAAAAATGTGTGCGGGTCTTTTGCTTCTGCTATATGGAGGTATGAGTAAGAAAAATGTTCCTTGTCAAATAAAATGACCGTCCGACGGGAGACGTTTTGGTCGCCCGACGGTCGTGAATGCGTCCACATATCAGTCGTACACGTCCTCTTGTCTGCCGAACCCGCCAAACTAGGGCGAAAAAAAAGCGACACGATCATCACCCACCTTGGTCCGCACCCACGCATACACTGGCACCGAAATCGGCATCCTTTCGATACCCCTCAAATCAGTGCGCCGACTCTCCATTTCGACAAATGCACAACCGGTCCGGGGAGAGGCTGGTTACGCTAGGTTTCTGTTGTCCAAGGATGGGTGAGCAAGACGCTTCCGCTCGATGAAAAAGGAAGAAAAGAGTGACCCGCACAGACGCGAACGCACCTTGTTTCAACCCCGACACCACACCATCCATCCCTGCCTCTCTCCTCCACCTACCCGCCCAACTCGAAATTTGCCTTGGACTACTTCCCGCCCGGTTTTGTCCCTTTAAGTTTTCCGCCTCACAGAGCCCCGCCATCGTCGAGGTGGCATCGCCTCGCACGCAAACATCACAGACGATTCGCATTGCTTGAACTCACCGTTCGTTTTACCTATGCTCTACTCGTGCGTGTCAGACAGAGTCGTCGAGTCGGTCATTATCAGACGGCGAGGTATAAATCATGTGGAGTGGGCGTAAACGTGAATGTATGCGTGCGGGGGGGATGTGGAGAGCAAAGATTGAGTGGATTATGTAAGATGACGAGGGACACGGTAACATCAAGGAAGAAGACGCGATGGTGAGGAACTACAAAAGGATGGAAATCAAAAGCGGGTGATGAGGCTGAGTACGAGGAAGGGATGCGGAATTGGAGGCATATCGCGATGACTTCGGAGCGGGATATTTATGGAACGCAGACTTGGATTTCAACGGATGATTCGAGTCGAATCGGAACGCACCGGAGTGTACATATCGATCGCTATTGAATACACCAAACTTGGTGGCGGTTCTACCTTTCTGCTTCCACAATCGGGGTAAGTCCCATGAATCCGCAGACAGGAAGACATTACAAGTTGAAGGTCGACAGAATATTGCTTGCGATTCCTTCTGTTTCCCTTTGTTTGTTAGGCGCCGCCATGAAACTACATATTTCCTTTTACTGCGCTTTCAGTGTCGAAGGACATAGACGACCCGATGATTGCAGGACAACTAAACCGTGATGACCGATCATCAGATCCTTCACCAGTGAATCATCGATAAACCAATGGGTGGTGTCTGCCATCCAAATTCTCCGAGCCATCCTCCATCTTCGCGTTACCCACATCCTCTCCAATGCGACTGCGTCGCTGTCCTCGCCGCCCTTTCGGTCCCTTTTAAATGTCTTCAAAACAACGGACGACTCCTGGAAGTGGCTTCCTCGTATTACGACAAGCTCCTTATCTTTTGTGTCGTAAGTCGACGCATCAGACGGCGGACGCAGAGCGATTTCTAGAACCGGCGAACCATCCGGCATGATTCCTCTCACAGACACCCTCCTTCTGCTTAGTGCGAATGCGACTGCGTCTCGAACGTAGTTCCCAATGTTTATATTGATGGCAGTACATGATGGGCATCACATTGTTTCGTTCCGAGCGACCTTTGAATCAGGTTATTTGTTATCAACAGTCCTTACAGCACTCCTAGCCAAGATCTCTTCCTTGACCCCCCTTCTCCGCACGGATGGGATAGACATCGTCGCATGTTAAGCAGAAGCATGCTGTCGGTGCGAGATGCCGGAGGCACCAATATCCCCGAGTCTCGAGTGCTCGACTTCACGGTCGTAACATCGGCTACAACTACCCCGGCCTGTGTGCGCACCAGGGGCGCGAGCAAGATAAGTATGATACGACATGCATTCGTTCGAGCTCACACACACACGAGGCCGAAGACCGATCTACGAGTGGATGTTGCAGCCTGAGGGCTCCATATTAAACCAGAGCGACCGTGATCCAGTCAGAACAGTCAAGGATATTCAGCTGCTACTGAATCGCAATCTACCCTTTCGCCTATGGTCTGTATCACAGACTGCCGAAGGTATTCTTGACCTTGGCTAAGCAAATGCGTTCAATGTTACGATAGGACTGGACGTTGTTCCATGAACTGGCAACAGTCTTGTTGATTTCGTTCACACTTACCGTGGTAGATGGGGATGCCAACATGTTTCCCTACTCCATAGGCAATTTAAACAACGGCAGCACCTCCCCCTCTTCGTCGATCTCCACATCCACAGGTGGCAAGCGAACGTGTTCGACAACATGTAGAAATGCTAATTCCTTGTTTAATTACTCAAGCAGCTCACCTCCCAACTCCAGACTGACTCTGACTGATACGAGACAATATATTAGGGTAGATGTTGAGCTCGCGACAACAATCATCGAACGAATTACTTATTAGGAGGCTACCGGGATTCCCTAAACGTCCTCAACGACCCTACACCATAATGAACGCTTAGTTTTGTGGTCCAGCTTGGAACGTTGGACAGCAGGCAGTAATCTCGTTGCTGCAGGAGTCGATCAGTGATCATGATCATATATTCGTCGAAATCAAACGAATTTCAATGTAGAAAACACTTACTCATCCTTCTGAATGGCACATATCCCGTAGTAACTAGACACGGAGACTTATCAGCATGGTCACTTTGCCAATTCGAAAACAAGACTTACGCTGGGTCCTGAGTCCTTGGGACCACTGTAGGGAGGCCCGATGGAATGGTGACGTCAACCTCTGCAGGAGCACCTTCAAAGTAAACTTTCACGTCAGACTTGAGTATGGTGGGGTTAACGTCCAAAGTCTCTCCAAGTAATGCTACGTCCAAATTCTTCCCATCTTCATCCGGGTAAGTAGCGACGACTACAACATGAGACGCGGTGTTGTCGCTATTATTATCACAGAAGATGTCCATCGCAAATGCTAAGGAGACGCAGGCGAGGAAAAGAGCACTGTGCGTCGGTCAATGCACTGACAAAGGGGGATGAGCAGCAAATACACCTACAGTTGTTTGGCAAACATCGTGCGAGTCGGTGAGAAGTAGGCGGACGAGATTCCGAGACAAAGGTCGGATTGAGCTTGCTCTTATATCTTGTCCGACAACCGTCAGGGTCTTTTTTTGGTATAATTGCTCGCTTCATCGCCAACTTGAACCAACGTAATTCGCCTCATGAAAGGCGTTTGGCGAAGAAGGTTGGGCCGGATCATATGTCGAGCGGTCTAGCAAACGTCATGTTTTGACAATGCAATTGTTAGAAAAAACAATGGACGATTCCTGGAAGCGGCTTCCTCGTACGCCGGGTCGCCGACAGGCTCCTCATCCTTGCATCTGTGGATTAAGCGTACCGTTCAACACCAAAGTTTGAACAATGTGCTGACAAACCTACTAGGTGACTGAGCTGATTTTGGGCAGTCAGCCAATCGGATACCTTCGCTATCGTGAACATAACGCAACGTTAGCTTGTTTTAAGCGTTCATTTCCAATGGTTTGCAGACCGGCCCTTCCGTGTCGTCTTACAACACATGATTCTTCTCTACACCACCAGGCGCATCAGTGAAACGGTTAGCCGATAGGACTGCAAGGCCTCTGTGAACAGCAAGACTCGATGAGATCACAAGAGAGCTGGTCGGTTGAATAAATCTTAATGGTAGGAAATATAGTTTACAAAGTAAAATATAATGATGACACATACAAATTTGGGCACTAGCGCTGTCATGTCCGGCGGCATTTGCAAACCTTTGGAACGCTTTTCATATGGCTCCGCCTTCATCACCATGACTTTCGCCTTCTGGTTGAACACACCTCGTATGAACGAAACAGAATCCCTTGAACACATTCTAACCGCCTGCTCTAAAAACCAATGCGAGATCTGGCAACTCGCCAGAGCGCTATAGCCACCCCTACACCATGGAGCCATCCTGGGTTGCGGCTGCCTAACGCCACTACCAAACCCTAATCCCCCCTCACCCTCGTGCCGAGGGAGCGCACGACTAAAACGCATCCTCATCTCTGAATACGTGGGTTCTCCGCTGTGAAAAGATAATTGGAGGGCACACCCACACACCGCAGGCCATCCGAACCTGTTGGCTCAACCTTATCACGACACGGCTCGATATTGACTGCAGGCTGGCCTTGAGCGCCCAAACGCCGTCCTCCCATAACCCGTGTGACACATACCTGGCGAAGTACCCTACGTAACGCGTACTCCCTACGACCACCGCACTGGGCCCTGAGGTTTTTTTTTTTTTTTTTTTTTCCTTGTTTATTGTCCTATAAGGCGGTCGCCTTTTGTTAGACAGTACATGCGGTATGGTACGGTGGGGGAGTTCTTTATGTAAGTAATCTTATCGTATCATATAAGTTGGGGCCTGGGGGCGTCATACGCGCGGTCTGGCATGTTTTTTTTTGTCTATGTAGTGGTTGGGTGCTGTTAGCGGGATTGTGTATAATGAATACAAATTGCAAGTTTTCCGGCAACTGCGCGCTCTCAGTTGGGGAGATGTGTTGTGGTGGATCTCCTGACTATCCCTTGGGTCCTTCGCTTTTCACCTGTGCGTGGTTCCGTGGTGGGGGGCTGTTGGAGCCATGTGGTTGGTAGTCGTTCGACTGTCGTACCTGTTGGTTGTATCAGTTTTTGTCTTTCAGGGGCGATAGGTTACCGAATGTGTCTTTCAGTCTGCCCGTGGCGTTTATGAACGCCAGGGGCCCTGAGGTTTTAGTGGGTATTGCTCTACCTAGCCCCCCTGCTACAACCGGGGACTGCTGGTAGTTCGGAGTCCCGTACTGCCCCGCACACGCAGGGCGTGCGTAAATGCATATTCTCCTCGACTGGGGGACCACGTGGCCCCAGCATTAGCGTTTTTTCTGTTTGCCAGTTGTTCCCTTTTGAAGGGGCGCTCGTCAAAAAAAAAAAGAAAAAGAAAAAAGAACGCTTAAAACGAGCTGACGTTGCGTTACGTTCACCATAACGAAGGTATCCGATTGGCTGACTGCCTAAAATCAATTGACAAGGCAAGTTTTTTCCTGATGGCTCATCCGACCTGAACAAGAACTCGAATGATCTGACGGTACGTACATCATCTTTCCAAGTCCGACTAAACCTGAAGAACGGAGCGTATCGCATGCATGTATGACGCGTGTTTATCTAAAAATATGAAAAACTTTGCTACGATCATATCAAGGCATCATCTATGCATTTCAGGGCCCGTCGACATGCAAAGCTATTACAAACATACTATATACACACTCGCTCAACGTGGCGGAAGGTTTGATGTGACCATCGCGGAAATGCAACATCGTCCGCTTCTAAATCCCTCTTTTAGGCGCATTATGTAATGTCAGGACTCTTTCCCCCTCGAGTCAGACTTTTTGCTCCAGTCCAAATGAGATCTCCACGACGCGTGCAGGGTTAATGCATCAACGCCCGCTCGCCGTTCCCACCCCCGGCCGCCTCGTGCAAGAAGAGGATACAGACCGCGGTGACGAGGTATACCACCACGCTCGCATACACGGGAAACGATCGGTTGATGAATAGAAGGCTACCGCCCAATAGGGGTGCGATCATCCCGCCTCTGTCGTCGATGAGCGTGAGCGCACGGACTATAAACAGGCGGCAAAGAAGTACGTACATCCGCGACAGCGCCGACGCGATTCCACACGCCGTCCCGCGTACTCTGGTGCCAAAGATCTCCGGCGTCCATCTAGCATAGATAGTCGGTTCAGCCGACCCCAAAGCGTACCACCGAGTGAAATGACGCGCTCACCCGTACAATACCGCATACATCGTCTACCGCGCCGTGAAATCGGTAAGCCCTTCAAAATAGGTCGTGGAAAGCACCACTCACCGTGGCGGCCAAACTGATCCCTACCGAACTGATGCGGACGAGAAGCGGACTTTGCACAAGCACGAAGAGCATGCAAAAGAACGCTGTCAACAGAGTCGTGATCGCCAACGACAGCCGTCGACCGAGCGTGCTTTCTACCATGTATGCGCCGAGCTATACATGTCTGCGCATCAGCCCTGTGCAAGGGAGAGGACAGGAAAATGATGACGTACGAGTGCGCCTGGGCATCCACCCAGCGTGAAAATGACCACGTCCCACAGATTATCTTCGAGTGAATGGGAAGCGGAACCACCCCTCGACCCCGTCTCCAACAGTTTTGGATAGTACACGTTAAACATCGTGTACGCTGGTATGATCGTCTGGTAAGTAGACAGGACCACATTGGACTATGTGACGCACCGAGTGACATGAACAACCATACCCCCCACACCAACAACGTCGTCCGACACCACTCCGGGCTCAATACCATCCCCACTCGATCAAGCCATGCGATCAATGGTCGCTTAATCCACCTTGGAAGGACACCGCCCAGTCGGATCTCGAGCTCAACTGATGCAACCGACGAGGCGCGTGATGCACGTGGCCGTGGCGAACGCCGTCGTACGCGTGGTATTGCCGAGCGGCGTTTCGGCTCGTCATGCAACCCTTCTGGACGTGAAGACGACGGTACGTTGGCGATGGTGGCAGTACTCAGTCTCCTTGGTGGGTATTCCTCGACGGGTGTCACAAACGAATGAGAGTCGAGCGAATTGGGAGAATCGCCTGTCGATTGATAATCCTTGACGCCTTCGTCCCTCGCTGGTGGGTCAACAGATAGTCCGACGCTCGGCGTATTCCCGTCAATCTTGTGACCTGGTCGCGTGTCTTGCGTGGATGGGAGAAAAGGCTCGCGCTCGTCAGAGCCGTTCGAGGGCGGACGAGGCTCTGGTGGTCGTCTGTCATCTACATCTTCAAGATCGATAGTAATGTCGGATCCGTTGAAACGAGAAATGAGCTGTAGAGACTCTAAAGCTTCTTGGTGACGACCGGCGTGGACGAGGTAGCGCGGGGATTCGTGTAGCCGGAAGAACACAATACGAGCGAGAAACATTGACAATGTCTGCAAATACGAATGAATGCGAACGTTGGGCACCATAGAAGGTACTCACGATGAGGCCCAGACAGACGAGGACAGACTGCCAGCCAGTGTTGTCCGTAGAGGGATCGCAGTTTTGAGTTGGTGGCGAACAGGAGTGACCGGGAAGAATGAAGAGCGCAACAAGCGCCGAAAGGACTGATCCAAATGAAAAGAATACAGAGAGAGCAGTGACCAAGTATTGCTTCCCCTTTGGCATATGCTCGAGCAGAAGCGTGCCATCTGTAGGCATGGATCCCTGGACAGATCGATCAGCGGTCGCTCGACATGACAAGAGGGCGAACGCACGCCGACCGCACTACCAAGGAAAAACAAGAGTACGCATAGGCTCAAAAAAGAATTAGCAAAAGAGGAGAGGACGCCGAATAAGGCAGTGAAGAAAAGTGTCGCGTTGAACGCGGCACTTCGACCAACAAGGTCGGAACAGGTACCCCAGCCAACAGCGCCGACCATCATGCCCGCAAACATAGACGACGACAGTGCCCCGATGTAATTGTCGGGAACTGGAAGCATTAGTGGGGAAAGAGGTTGCTATGCTGAGCTGGACGGTGTACCTAAGTAGTGCTGTTGTACGCGCGGAAGGATGATAGCAACAGCTTGGATCCACATCTGAGCGACAAGTCAAGGGTGCCTAGAGGTTTGCCGTGGGATACTTACATTGTCTGCCATCCAACCTAGAGAACCAATGGATGCGCAACAGTGAGAACGATGCAGATGGGAGAAGGGCATATGGGTGTTCACCGAATCCACACAACGAGAGTAGCGTCCATTGGTAGCTGCCTGATGTGCGAAACAAGAGATGAAGCATGGAACCGTGGAACGAAAAAAAGCGCGTACCCATTCCAATACGGTCTATGACTTTGTCCAGAGGTGTTCTGTCGTCATACTCCAAGTCGTCCGTGAATTCGTCGTCTGCGACGAGGATATCGTCTTCTACGTCGTTCATCTTGATGGATGTCCAGATGGGAAACGTGCGGTGTGAGACCGAGGCCATTTTGCAGCACCGAATTGCGCAGGATTACGCAAACGACGTGAGATAATGTCGACAATGTGACTTTTACCAAACGAGTACGAGGATCCAGGCTTTATATCATGTCAAGGTTGCATTTCAGACCAACAACGTCAAGTATGCCGCATTGTAGATTCATTCAATATTAGACCGGAACGCCTTCTGCTTCTTCGCCGAGATGTCCATAACGATTAGCCTCCAACTCCGCATTTTGAAATTTGACCAGAGACCGGCGTTAAAGCTTGTCGCAACACTCGCAACATAAGTAAGTATACGGTCTACAGAGCCTACGTTGGCTTGTTCTCTCGTCCTTGAAGTCTACCACGTGGACAATATGGAGACTCGGAGCAGAGCAAAACATTTGGGTAGGAAACCCTGAACGAGAATTTTTGAGCATGATGGCCAGATCGTTCTTCGGTTTCAGGAGATGGTGCGCTCAAGCATTCCAGAGACGTTACTTACAATATACTCACTTCATACACCTGAATTCATCGGGCAGCTCGAACCGAGTCACACGACTCAGTGGTGCTCGCCTATTAGGTATCTTATAAGCTTTTGTTTCATACAATGTCACTACGTTGCTGTGTTTGGACACTCGTAAGTACCAACATTCGTTTGCCACGTGTCTCATACCACATCGACTGGAGGTAAGCTATCTTTTACCATTTACAGTACACTCCTTTACTTACCTGTATTAGACCTACGACTACCTACAGACGTGCTCCAAAAGTACTTTGCATCCCCCCTCTCAAACTGGCTATAGTCACCGAAAGTGAGCTTGAGTAAAAAGTCTCAGAGACGATCTCATATCTTGCGCCACCTGTCGCCAAGATTGTGAAGTTCAGGTGTGTTTGACATCATTACTCGCTGCCCATTGTCTATACATTTACTGGTGTGTATCCTTAGTGCACTTGTCCTATGTGACGTTTCCTCGTTGCTTGCGCTGGATCTCGTACATTTATGAGTATTTATTACAGAATGGTTTTCATCTACACAGCGTTAAAGACATTTGATAATCCGGCCAGATAATCAATAACTAGATAAATGATTGTTATCGTCACCCGACATTTTCTCAGACACCTGCATGACGTAGGGATTGCGAAATCAAGTCCTATCACAATGGGCACATTCGTCTTGTAAACGATCAGCTCCTTCGCAAAGTGTAGAAGAAAATGGGTAGAAATATGGGAAGGCTGAGAACGGGTGGGTCGATTGTACTTGCAGGTGAGTGTTCAAGCTTCATGGACGAGATCTGTGCCATTAACTAGAGGGGTGCAGAGAATGTGTTATTCTGAACTGAGGCAGGAAAGTGTGCACTTATGTTCCTCTCGTTGGGCAGCCTGTGAGGCTCACGGCAAGCTGGTGTGTGCCGACATTGTTACTGCAGGGGCCCGATGCAAAAGTTGCAACTCGATTACATTGTTACAAAGAATTTCGGATTGTCCAATTGCAAACAAGTCGAGCGCTCGTATGTCTGCTGGCAGGCATTTGCTCGTCCTTGGAGTATCTAATTCCCGCCCGCTTTTTCTGCTTTTCATCACTCATCAGATGAATTCGTGTGCGTCCAGAGTCGCACGCACCATCACGTATTATCGCGATCACCGCCCAGCGCATTCCCGATGACGGCTTGCCTGCAGATGATTTTCCACATGTTTCTTTGCTGCCGCCTTCTTGCCCCGCACGCACGCACGATCGTTGTTGTCGCATAATCATCCCATCGAATCACATCATTGCATCACGCCCAACTGCAATTGTTAACTACCGCCCTCGCGTGATGAAGCCCGCGGGCACTGTACCACTGGCCGGGTCCATGCACTTACCCCTCACGTCGCCATACGCCATCCTTTGCACGTGGCCCTCGTACCGCAACCAGACACGGCGTTTTTTTTCGCCGTCGTGCCCTCTCACTACTTCCCTTGCGATTTCCAGGCCCGCCGGGATCTGGTTCAGAAACTCCGCGCTTGCAGCACGAGTCGCTAGAAACACGTCATCTACTGGCAACCTGCTCTCTTGTGCGTGCTGTTGTCTCCGACTTGTTTTCCCTCGTCTCACTTGATCCAGATTTAGATATCGGATTCTCAAGCTCGCAGCGGAAAAGCCGTTATCAGCTTATTGCATACGCCCTGTGGCGGTAATGGCTATAAAATCTCGACGGTTGATCCGATCTCCTGCCGAATCGTGGATTGTTTAGTAAGTCATTTATCAAACAGGAGACGGTAGGCCGATCATCGGTCATGGAATCAGATTACAGCTTTGTGCATTTGAAACGATCAAGTAGGTGTTTTCTACATCGGGGTTTCTTCAATGTATGATTATTGATCGGCTCCGTACTGCAAGGTTGAGACTGTTGACTTCTCTCAATCGCCGTCGTGAACATGTCATTTTCCCCAATAAGTTGTTTCAAATTAGTCCGACAGCGGTTAGTAAATGGAACCTTCCAGCGATGATGTCATCCCTCCGGATTACATTGTGCCTTCGGAATCCTCTTGTTAATCGGTTGTGTATGTGAAGTCGAGGATGCGTGTCAAAGTGGTCGTCTCTCGCTCCGAGTCGCTCGCGTTTCTGGTAAGCACCGGACGATGGATCTTGCACAGATGAAACCCCTATGCTCTTGGACTATGGTCAATGTAATTTTGACGATTGATCCCGTCAGTGCAGAGAATAATGATATGGGGGTCAATGAATAGATCTTAGCTTGGAATGCTGTAAGGACTGTTGATACGGCGGGTCTTCAACTGATTCGGGTCCTCGGGCGCGACAACTTGTTCTCATCTGAATTATGGCTGAAACTTGAAAGTCCCTGCAGGAACTCGAAGTATGCCGTGATGAAGTTAGAAATACTTGCGCACAAACCAGTGATATATCTAAAAATGTCTACATTGGTTTGGATGTCGTGCCGAGCTACTGTATATCAATGATCATTGGACGTGACCCGCCTTAAAATCTTGATGTCCACGCACTGTGCGGAACCAGGCATGCGATTAAACCAAAAAGATCATGAATGCCATACAAGCCATAACGAAGAGAGTCAGAACCAGTGAGCTGTGGGCGATGACCAAGCATCGAATGAATTGTGTAGTCTAGTCCCTTTTTTACTTCCTTGTTTGTTTATTGTCTTTCGGGGAGGTGCCCCATGGTGGACAGTACATGCGGTGTATCGTCAAGTGTCTAGTTACTTATTAGGAAGTTTCCAGGATCCCCCGGATGTCTTCAATGACCCAATTCCATAATGAACACTCAGTTCTGTTGTCCAACTTGGAATGATGGACAGCAGTCAGCAATCACGTTGCTGTAGGAGTTGATCAGCGGTCATCATGCGTTCAACGAATATGTCAAACAAGTTCCAACGTAGAAAACACTTACTCAGCTTCGTCAGCGGCACATATCGTGTAATAACTAGACATGGAGGTCCATCAGCGTACTCATTTTTTCGATTTGAAATCAAGACTTACGCTGGGTCCTGAGTTCCCGGGATCACTGTGACCAGGCCAGACGGAATGGTAACATCGACCTCAGTGGGGATTTCACAATGGATTGTCAGACCAGAGGCGAGCTTTGGGAAGTTGTTTCGGTCGACGGTGTCACCATCCAGTATTACGTCCACCTTCATCCCGTCTTCATCCGGGTAAGTAGCAGAGATTTGAACAGCGAATGTGGCACTATTGAGAGTGTTGAAACAGCTTATCTCCATCGCGGATGCAAAGGAGACGCAGCCGAGGAACAAGGCACTATATACCAGTCAATGTACTGACAAAAAGGAATTGGAAGCAGTGGGTATGCTCACACATGTTTGGCAAACATTGTGCAAGTCAATGTGGGATAGGAAGAGTGACCAAGGGTGTGGAACATGAAGGTGGGCTTGCCTCGCTCTTATATTTTGTCTGGAAAATGTAAGGATCTTTTTGGTATAATTGCTCGCCCCATTGCTAATCTAGTACACAATTCGCCTCCTGTGATATCGTTGCTCAGCCGTTCTCAAATGAAGATGGTGCGGTAAACGCCGCTTGGACATCATGATTGCGCATGTCCCCGGACTCCAAAATTACCAGAAATAACATAGCCCAAGTTTGATCAACCCCTATTGTATGAGAGAATAGGTACCGCAAACCGGACGACCCGGATTCGTTGAAAACCCTGAGAACAAGTTAGACGTGCTTGCAAATGTTGTATGCCAAATCTGATCTGGATGGCATACCAGGGCAAGGTAAAAGTGCGCCAGGGTCGGAGGTGGCGAGAGGGCGCGGTGGTAAGAAGAAAAACACGAAGACGAGAGCGCGTGAAAGATCCGCGACGGCGAGCTGATAGAAACATGCTTTGTTTGAGAGCCAAAGCGGACACGCGTGAGCCCTCGAGGGACAGGTGGCAACAGCAAGCACACCCGACTCGAGCCGCGTCTCCGTGTCAGGTCCAAGCAAGGACTGAGCTAACCAACAAAAGAAGCCGGTGCGCTGTGTGATCTTAACAGGGAGCGGACACGGGCGATGTACTTCTTGACAAGTACGGAGCGTGCGTTCTTTCTTGCACGTGATGCACGGTAGTGCGACGAGATGGGATGAGTCACCTCAGGCACCAGATCTCGGTACTTTTAGACCCCTTTAAGGTAGGGTTTCTTGTCGAGACGAAAATGGCCAAACAAGGCCTCCATCCGCCCCGGCAATACCCGGTATATTCCATCTCCGTTATGTTCCTTCCGAATCCATCGCAGGCCCATCCCGAAACCGTCAGCGGATCGTCTTACGAGCATCCACATTTCCTCCTTGCGGCCACGTGCGGGTGGCCGCGAGGGTCGACGATGGTAATCCGGCACTTCT
>JBBPMP010000510.1:0-18465 GCA_038090395.1 Boletales sp. KT-2023a
GTTCGGTGGGTTTGGTCATCATGGTAGAGGAGGGAAAGGGGGGAAGTGGGTGAGAGGGGGCAAAACAATGAGAGAGAGATGGAAGAGGGGGGGCAGGGGTGGGGGAGATGAAGAGGAGAGGTCTGGTGGCGATGGGAGTAGGGGAAGGGGGAGTGGGAGTGGGGTTTCGGGGAATTGAGATGGATGCAGAGAAGTTGTGGGCAAGGGTGAGAGTTTCTTCTCATTCAAGGTTGTCAGGGACTTGGACGTCAGAGTCGTCGTCCTGGTCAGGGTATTCAGTGGCAGTGGGAGAGGGAGATGAGTTGGAGGGGAGTTCCTGTGCTCTAGAGTGGTAGGAGTCAAGGAGCAACCTGGGGAGGCCGGTACGATGAGGGGGTGGGGATGAAATGGTGGGGAACTACAATGATGGTAGCCAAAAGTAGAGCTTAGTTCTTTTGTTACGCTTGGTCCGGGTAGGAATGAGCGTAGGCTCAAAGAGAACTAAAGATGAGAGTCAAAGGTTCGAAGAAGTCTGAGCAGAACTTGCCAGACGATGAAGGTTTCAGCCGATAAGATGATCGGTGAGAGATCAAAGGTTCAGTCGACTTGGAGAGTTGATGGAGAGATCAGAGGAGTCGTCCAACAAGGACGTCAATAAGGGATCAAAGTGGTTTTGAGAGAGACAAGGTAGTTTGAGCAGAACTAAGCTAGAGTACAATCGATGTACGATGAGGCTTAAGTAGTACTCAAGATAAAGTTAAGTTGGAGAAAGGAAAGATAAGAATAAACATGAGGCAGCAGAAATGAAGGACATGAGGTAGAGATAAGAAAGGTGTGTGATGAACGTGTTGTATGTTCTAGAACACTCTAGAGAAGATAAAGGAACCAGGTGATGCCGGTCTGAGTATGACAAAGAAAGAAAAGAAACGGAGGAATCGTAACAGACATCTTGAGTGTGATCACTTCAAGCTGTCTTGGTGGGTCCATCTATGCTGGTGACTTGAACTTCTTCAAGGGCATCACCATTGGATCATAATGTCATAGGCACATCCACAGGATGACCTTTCCCTAGTAGCATTTAGCAGCTGTTTACAGAGTAGCTATTGAGAAGGTCAGAAATACATACCTTTTGAGACTTGTTTCACAGGCCAGGCTTCTGCATCTGAGCCACTGGAGCTTAGCAGTTGATTGGATGGCTTTTTTTTTGCTGAGCTGCAAGTTGGTTGTTATGTATCTTTGCTTGATGGTGGATTGACAGCTCCAGCTCAGCAGCATTATCAGCACATGTCACATGTCCCGAAGGTGCTGACACACATTTTGGCTGGCAAGGCTGTTCTTCATCTCCCAAATAATTATCCATTGGCCCATTTTGTTTGGTAATGAGGTGAGCAATTGGATTGGTGGTTGGTATGAAACCTTAAAATTTTTAGTCAACATATCCATATAGATGCTTGGATATTTCCAAGATAAGCTGCCAAAGACATGGCTTGGGTGGCTCAACCTGGCTTGGCTCAGGCTTCATAAAATGATAGGCCAAGCCATGAGCCCTAACTAGGCCCCTATGATGGCCTGGCCTGGCCCAGCCTCCAAGGGCCCAGCTTAGCTGGTGGCTTGCCAGCCTCAAGCTGGGCCAGCATAACACTATTGTCAATATGGATTTTGGTGTAGAGAAATGCATGGATAAGTTGTAGGAGATGTTGGATACCAAGTTCCTCTGCTAATAGTGGTATGGTCTTTGCTTGATGACATTCTGCCTTGAGATCAGAAAAAAAGAGATTAAAGATAGTCAACTTTTGGGGCATCTTTGCAAGTAAAAAAAAAGCATCAACATGATTGCCATTAATGGGCTCAGAATCATTCAGATCTTCAGACTAACTTGCACCTTCCTCAGAGTCTTTATCAATGGTCTCAGAGTCCTGTACTGATGTAGCTACAGTATTCATGAGCAATACTATGATCTCTTTTTCATATATGGTATGGTACATATGTGTGATATTGACAATACTTGATGTGCCTGCATGTGGAAGAAGCATACCATGACATTGGAAATCTGCATATGCTGCCATGAGCTTGTTGAGATGTTGGTTGATGACAAGCATCTGGCCTAATGCCTGGTGATGACTTAACCATCAGTAAGGCTTTTTTACAGCCTTCATATGCTTGGATTTGGTGATGAAAGAGCATAAGCCATTTGGAGCACCAAAAATGCTTTCTACCAATGTTTCCACCTGTTTCAAATATTCTGAAAACATCACCAGTGGATTTAGAATGTGAAATATGGTCTGGGACTGCCTTTAGCATAATATTTGAGGCCTTTCATCAATGACATCTCTTGTTAGGATTTTTATCCTTACATGATTGATATTACGCACATTGCCCATAGATCTCGATTTAGATCCGTGGTCTAGATGACATGCTCCAACCCTTGACGTCATCAATACATCATCAGATGTCTAGAGCCTTCGAGGCTTGTTATTTCCGCTCATGACAGCATCACCCTGATTACAGACACGCCTTTCCCTGCAGATAAGCACAGTAGGGTTCAGGGCATCACCATTTACAGTATGTATATAGGGCTCTCCACACAGCTTGGTCCGTGCACATCCCAGGTTTCATATATAAGGTAGTACATTGCATGTATCTTACCTTAGTTTTGATATCATTTGGGTTTATGCGCATTCACAAGTCCTTCAAGAGGATTCTTAAGTCGCTCAACACCCGTGATCGTCTCAACTCATCCCTTCATTATCCGACTCAGCGTTCTCCGACCATTCGTCTACGCACCTCATCTTCCATCGTCTAAGGAAGACCTCGTTTGGATCACTTGCCCAAGAGCATAGAAGAAAGGTCCTTACATCTCTGCCCATATGCCATAGAAGGAGGAAATGCTTTCTATCAGTGTTTTTACCTGTTTCAAATATTCTCAAAACACTACCAGTGGGTTTGGAATGTGGGATATGGTCTAGGACTGCCCTCAGAAGAATATTTGCAGCCTTCTTCAAAGTGATCTATATCTACAGCTCATAAATGGAGGAAATGCTTTCTATGAATGGTACACAATGACAGACATGTGTATATACAGTGGAAACATACTTGCAAAAGCTAGTGCAAACCTTTGTGACCTTTGTGACATCACACTTTGTTGCATGATGGAGCTGCCTCACAGATCACACACAAAGGTATGTGTATGTATGTAAAGTGGTACTGTATAGTATACTTTGAAGGTATGTAGAACATATGAAAGGACCAATGCAAAATAACCTTCATGAACTGTGACAAACTTTTATCATATTGCACTTCATCAGCTATGGAGCTGCCAGGTGAGCTGCACACAATGGTAGATGTATTTATGGAGTAGCAGAATAGTCAACCAAGTAACACACCTAGTGGAAACTTTGATGAACCTTCATGGTATTGCAGTTTGGCACCCAATAGTGCTGCCTGGTGGATGGGCCACAATTGCAGGCATGTATATACAGTACCATAGGATGGGAACACACCTGCAATAGCTGGTACAAACTTTCATGACCCTTCATGGTATCTCATCCTTTGTTGCACAATGGAGCTGCTGGGTGGAGTGCACATACTGTAGTGGTAATTGTATTTATACATTCCACTTAGTATAGTAATGAAGGTGAAGCACTTGAAAAGACCATTGTGAACTTTCACAAACTTTCACAAACCTTTATGAATCTTCATCATATCACTCTTTGTTGTTTATGGAACTACCAGGTGGGCTACACACAATGTTAGGTGTATTTAAATAGAGTAGCAGAGCAGTGTATAGTGGTCAACCTCCTAAAAAGCCTAGTACAAACTTTTGTAAACTTTGATGAACCTTCATCAAATTGCACTATATCACATATGGATCTGCCCTGCAGACTACACACAACATGTGAGTATGTACATATAGTAGTATTCAGTTGGAATAAACTTGAAAATACCAATATGAATGTTCACAAATCTTGATGAAAATTTGTTGCATGGTGCTGTTCTAGCTAATAGACCTGCACAATGGACTGTAAAATAATATCTACATGTATGCTGACACATATGTGGCAAAAAGGATATACAAATTTACCATTTGATTGTAGTCAGTGTCCTGATACTGAACAGGGGCACAAGAAATGCACTTGATTGGGATGATGTTGGAGTTAATGTTACATTGCTACATTCATTTTGTATGATGTTTCTACTACTCATACTATGTCATTGTCATGGGACCCATCTACTATCATGATCTGTGTGAACATGTGGTCACTGAATGCCCCAATGCAAAACAACAACTGGCAGATTAACCAAGTCTGTGGAGATGGTAAGTGTGCACAATCCTAATGTCCAGTTGCTGATTGAAATTATGATAGGGTTCTGATGGCATGGTGTTCAGCTCAGCATGTGGATCACCATGATACTGTTGGTAACCTTGCTGAAATTTGCTGCAGTGTCAACATCATTGGAATGAGGAAGATGGAGTGGCTACCACTGTATCCGTTAGTCCAGTGGTGTGTGTATGCTGCTGCTCTGAGGTTGGTGAGTGCTGAGCATCATTTGCATCCATGATGGATTGCTGATCATGGTTATAGATAGGGGTTGAGATTGATAAGATGGGATATGTTGTAGGAAGCTACATTCTAGTCTGATTCCCCTGGGTATTCTATACCACACCAATTGCCTTCACTATAACTAGTTCTTATTCCACCCATGCCATTTTTCATAAGTCTGACTGCTGCTTTGGATCCACCACTGGACTATCAACCCATTATACTGTACAAAGCATGGAGTAATTGTAATTACAACTGCCAAACCAAATTTTAGGGGAAATGATTACATATGGGTTAGATAGACCTATGAGAATGCTCCAGTTCAATTTTTAAGAAAATGATGATTGGAATAAGCTGCTACAACTTATTCAAGGAGGTAGGAGGGATGGTATAGTAATATGGATTGATGTAAAAAATTCCAAGAGCCTTCTGGATGATTGTAGGACACTTATAGGTGTCCTGTATGCTGGGAAAACATTATTTTAGATTACAATATGCAACCCTGATTTTATATGATTTAATTGAGGGTCAGATGGGGTGGTCATGCATATGTATGAGTTGATCTAAAAAAATCCAGGAACCTTTTCTGATGCTTGTGGAACACTTTTAGGATGTCTCATAGGCTGGAGAAACATGATTTGGGATTGCAATATGCATTCCTGATTTTATATGATTTAATTGAAGATCATGAGAGGATACATATGTAATATGTACCATACCAGTCAACCTAAATAATTCTAGGAGCCTTTTTGATGCTTGTAAGACACTTCTAGGATGTCTCATAGGCTGTGGAAACATACTTTTGGATCACAATATGTAATCCTGATTTAATTGAAGGTCATGAGGAATGGTCATACTATACCAGTTGATCTAAATAAATCAATGAGCCTTCTAGACACTTGTAGGACACTTCTAGCATGTCTCATGAGCTGGGGAAACATGATTTTGGATTGCAATACATCCCTGCTTTTATATGAGTTAATTGAGGATTAGCAGGGGTGGTCATGATGTAACAGTTGATCCAAATAATTCCAGGAGCCTTCTGGATGAGTGTAGGGCACTGCTTGGATGTAGGTAAAGTGTAGTGAATGTTTAGGGAAAGTCTAAGGAAAGCATAGGAAAGGTGTAGGAAAAAGCATACAAAAACTGTAGGTAAAGTGTACAGAAGGTCTAAAGAAAGATTAAGAAAAGTGTAGGAAAAGTGTAGGAAAAAGCATATCAAAAGTGTAGTCAAGGTCTAGTGGGAGTCTAAGGAGTGTAGGAAAAATGTAGGAAAAGTGTAAAAAAGTGTAGCTAAAGTGTACAGTAGCTATGTAAAGTCACCCATTTCTGGATAGTGGAGGAAAGGATGAGACAAGCCCACATCTGCTACTGCAGTCCATACAATGTCACCTATGAGGCAGTGCATCCAAATAACATCTATGTTTTCATGGAAGACAGGGATGCATATCATCTCAATCCAAACTATTTTGAAGAATGTCAAGGGGAGATGGAGCTCTATGAGGGCAAGGTCAGGAAATGGACATATTACATCCCAGATGAGTATGGAATGGGTGGCTGAGCTGCATTCAAGCCGTTGGCTCCCTTTACAGAGAACATATGTTTTGCTTTCATTTTAACTTTTTATTTGTATCTGCATGCATCGAGGAATCTAATGAAACATTGTAGGGAAAGAGTAGAAAAACTCTCACAAATGTCTAGGAACTGTACACAAAAAGTATTGCAAACAGTGTAGAAAGAGTGCAGGAAAATATTTAGAAAAGTGTAGGAAGACGACTAGAAAATGTGTACCAAAAGTGTACCAAGTGTCTTAGAAAAACATAGCAATAGATCAGGAAAAGTGTAAAAAACATCTCAGAAAAGTCTACCAAAGTATACATAGGAAAGATCTTGGAAAAGTGTACAAAAGGTGCACTAAAGTGTAGAAAAAGTGTAGGAAATGGGCTAGGAAGAATGTAGGAAAACTCTCAGAAAACTGTAGGAAAGCTGTAGGAAACAAACCAGTAAAACTGTAGGATAAGTCTTGGCAGTGTGTGAAAAGTGTAGAGTGTACCACAAGTGTACATAAAGTCTCCCAAAAGTGTACCAAAAGTGTACCACAGGTGTACAAATGGACTAACACAAACTGTACATAAGGTGTAGCCAAAGTCTAACAAACCCTACCTCTAGTCTATCAAAGTCCACACAAACAAACTCTACATTTTACATTTACTTTTCCACACATTGTCCATCAATTCCAGCATACCTTTTATACACTTTTTATACACTTTCCTCTACACCTTTGCTATGCTCTTGCTACACCTTTTCCTACACCTTTTCCTATATCATTCCCTACATCATTTCCTACACATTTTCCCACATCTTTTCTACACTTTTTTATATGCTCCTTGTCCACATTTCCAGTTTCACCACACTTTCTCACTACAGTTTCTCACTACACATTAAATACACATTGACTACACTTTTCCTACACTTTTGTTACACCTTTGCTACACTTATTATTGTTTTACTATACCTACATATACAATATTCATGTTTGGCACATGTTTTATGCTTCCATACCATGTATATAACCCTCTTATGCATATGTAGGGCATGTACTGTACACCATCATATACAGTGTTTAGGATCTGCCTAACCAATCTCCAACATTTGAACCCATGTTCAGTGCATGTTCAATACTTCCATACCATACAGTATGTACAGTGACTTCCAAAACTGTTACAATGTACTAACCCTTGCACAGTGTGCACAGCGCACCGCAAACACCCGTGGGAATATCGCTTAGCTTTGGTGGGACAAATAATAGTACATACCATTGGCTACCTATCGGTCCTTGGGTCATGTGATTCGGTCCAGGAATGGTGGAGATATGGCCATTCTAAAACAAGAACTACATTGTAACAGTTTTGGGACTTTTAATCATAATATGGTATTTGGTATCTATCAGTACTTAGTATATCCTTCTTTGGCTTTAATGACTGCCTGAACCCTCCTAGGCATGCTTTCAATCAATCCTTGACACACCTCAGCTGATATCTTCTCCCATTCCTCTTGAGTCCTTCTCCACAACTCCTCTATCCCTTTAGGAGGTTCTTCATAGTCTGCAAGCTTCCTTTTGAGGTGAAGCCAGATATGTTCTATGGGGTTAAGGTCTGGAGACTGTGCAGGCCATACCATAGTCCTAAATTCCTGCTTCTCTAGCCACTCCTTGACATTTTTGCAGATGTGCTTGGGGTCATTATCCTGCTGAAAATGGTATCAGGAGGATTAAACCTATAAAACTCCAAGGTATTTTGGAGTTCATCCTTCAAAATTTGAAGGTATAGGTCACCATCCATCCTACCATCAATCTTGGCAGCATACCCAACCCCATGCCAAGTCATGCAGCCCTATATCATCAAGGAACCTCCACCAAACTTCACAGTCCCCTCTACTAGCCTGTCACTGAGCCCCTCTCCTGCCTTTTTCCATGCCTATTTGTGACCACCTGACCCTACACAATTGACTTTGGTCTCATCTGACCAAATCACCTGCTTCCAGTCCTCCAAAGTCCAGTCTTTGTGAGCATACTGTATGCAAAGTCCAAACATGCTTTATAATGCTTAGCTAAGAGTAGAGGTCGTTTGGACTTGACTACAGCCTTCATACCAACCTTTTTCAAGTGACGGTGAATGGTATTAGGATGGAGGGACTGGTTGGTGATGGCAGAGAGTGATCTAGTGACTTGGACAGCATTTTCAGCCTTGTTGCTGGAGATTAAATAAACAGCATGCCAGATATTAGTAGAAAAAAGCTTTGATGGACGGCCCCCAAGAGACTTCTGCAGGGTAGAACACTCCTTGGAACAAAGTCTTGAAATGTTAGCAATGCTGAGACCAGTATTGGATGCAATAGAGTGGACAGAAAGACCAGAATCAAGCTGAGAGAGAATAGTGTGTTTTTGGGTATCAGAGTGTTGTTACATGATGATGGTGGTTGAAAGTCAAGAAGCACGGGAATGTTTTCAAGCTCAGACATCATGTACATATGTGTATCTTTGTTTTCAGCACCAAACCACATCAACTATCACTTCATTTCATAAAGATCCCATTATTCATAACAAAAGTCCCAAAACTGTTACAATGTAGTTCTTGTTTTAGAATGGCCATATCTCCACCATTAGTGGTATTCAAATAAGTAATTACATACAATTATTGAAGCAATTGTGAAGCTATTATGGGACCATTCTAGTGGTCAAGAGTAGCAGGAAAACTGCAAGAAAGTTGAAGCCCTGACCATGCCGAATCCACACCAAATCCATGCCAAGGCTGCCAGATCATGTGATCACATTCAGAAAATATCTAAGTACATGCCGGCGCCTGCAAAGAAAAAAAAAACATCTAGACAGAAATAAAAAAATTGTACAGTGTGAGAGGGCATCAAAGCCCCCTGCTTCCCCTTCTGAACTTCATACACCACTACAATGCCTTGGATTTCACAGAAAAAAGTTGTTCTCAACACCCTGGAAAAGTTAGAATACATAGTACTGCTTGCAAGGATCAAGAACTTACAATCTTGCCTGGAGCAATCCTCTGATGAGTCCTCTGATGAATCTTCCAACACTGGCCAACTCATCATCATCACTCCTCCCAGCCCAATCACCCCCTTCTTGACCGATTTCAAATCAGATGGTGATTTGATTGACTTGCCTGATACAGATGTAGCCAAAGAGCTTCAATTCTATATGCTGTTGGAAGCAATCAGGGCCTTTAAAGATGAAGTTCAGCTGTCTCGCACCTTGCAAGAATGTATCCCACAGATTCATGCACTGCAGCTCCACCTGCTTCAGCACTTTGCTGATTTTTGCCCACATCTCTTTCACCACAAGCTTCGTGTCAATCCCAAAATCTTCGATTGTATTCTGGACCAAATCAGCAATCACAGCATGTTCAAATCAAAGGGAAATTGCTTACAGCTTCCCATTGCAATCCAACTCACCATCTTTTTGAATTGAGCCAGCTACTATGGAAATGCAATATCCACACAGGATGTTGCACATTGGGTGGGCATATCTGTTGGATCAGTCATAAATTGTACCAACTGTGTGATGGTAGCCTTGCTTGCTCAGCACAACAATTTTGTCTTTATTCCAAATGCTGGTAGCCATGATGTTGAGCTTGCACACAAGTTTGTTGAGGTAAAGTTGTGTGAGGCTTGGAGGGGGGGGATTTTTGCTGTTGACAGTTCAACGTTCAACCTGTTTACAAAGCTGTCCCTTTATGGTGACATATTTGTCAACTGAAAGGGATGCTATTCAATGAATTGCCAGGTGAGATAAGGCACACACCTAATGAATGTGAGCTGATGGCAGGTCACTGACAGGTCGTCATGATGCCACACAACCTCTTTATCGTTGACTACAGGCTGGGTCATCCCGGGAGTGTACATGATGCATGCTTTTCAGGGTACTCAGTTAGCACAAGAGCCCAGCTTGATCCCAGAAAGACACTGGATTTGGGCCAATAGTGCATACCCAACACGAGAGTGGTGTGTGGTGCCATTCAAGGCCATGCATGGGAGGCCATTATCACGACCACAGAAATTCTATAATTCTTATCTATCAAAAGTGAGTACAATCCAGCATGAAACACGAGACTTACTATTGTCATACAGGTTTGTGTGTGTGTGGAACATGCGTTTGCTGCACTAAAAGGGCAGTTTCAGTCGCTCCAAGAGTTGCACTTGCAGGTCTGTACCCATGATGACATCAAGTACATCATTCATTGGATTCAATGCTGTATTATCCTGCACAACATGGTAGTTAAGTTTGAAGAGCAAAATGGAAAAGAGAGCTCACTGGGATGGGCACAGGTGGAGGTAAATGAGGATTTTCGTGAAGTTGAGTGTGTGGTGGTGGCAGTTCCTGTGGAGACACTGGGACAGCAGTTCCATGTGCAGTTGATGTGCAAACTGTTCATAGCTAAGAATAGGACAGAGTATGTCATAAATGATGGGAACTAGAGTGAAAGTCAGTGTATTTGTAGCAAGCACAATTTACAACATCTTGTGCTACATGGTGATATGAATACAGCCTAAAAAAAGAAAAAAAAGAAGCAAATTGATGGTAGAAAAAAAGAGCCTATTTTCGGTGACTCAAGACCTACTCAATAGAAAAAGGTTGGTCAGAGAATTCATTGGGTGCGACGGTAGGTGGGAAGGGAGGCATGAAAGGTGTAGCAGAGGGGGCAGGAGTGGGAGTGGGAGCAGCAGTGGGAGCAGTGGCGAAACTGGCAGCAGGAGTGGCAGTGAGACTGGTGGCACGAGTGGTGGTGAGAGTGGTGGCAGGAGTGGCGGCAAGACCAGTGGTGGGAGTGGCAGCAAGACTGGTGGCAGGAGTGGTGGTGAGACTGGTGGCAAGAGTGGTGGCAGGAGCGGTGGTGGGAGTGGTGGCAGGAGCAAAAGGGGGAGCAAAAGTGGGAGCAGGAGTGGAACAACCAGGGAACAGCAATCCCAAGCCAAAGGGATTCAGAGGAAAGACAAATGAGGACCCAGATGCTGCTTGAGGCTGGGAAGCAACCACTGCCATCATTTGCCACTGCTGCATCTGCATCTGCATTTGCAGCAGCTCAATTTGTTGGGAAATCTTGTGAGACTCCTCCCTTTGCACCTCAATGTCAAGCAACTTCAGCCTCTCCTCCCATGCATGTTCTAATTTCTTATAATCAAGCTTGGTGTGTTGATTTTCAAGCTCCTGCTGATGGATCTTCCAAGTGTACTGCATGGCTTTGCCTGAGGGAGTTGTCAAGTCCATGATGAGTTTCTTGCTGAGTTTCTCCAATTTGTCTAGGTTCAAAGAAAGCTGGCTTCCAGCTGGGCTTCCAGAACTCAGCATCTTTTTTGTAGAAGAAGATGGGCTGTTTCCAGCACTGCTTGCTTTGCCCATTGTGGATGGCTGTAGGGCACAAAAGCGCTTCATCAGTCTCACATCAGTGTCTTTTCCCTGGATCTGGCAGACAGTAACGTTGTTTGTGGAGTTGTGATGTGTGACTTTTGATGGGCATTTGATGGCTAGATAAGTTCAGCTATCATAAGCAATTAAGTATGGTGAAAGAATGAAACATACCTGGACATCCTCAAGATCCTCTATGGACATCTCATCATTGACACAGATGGATGCTTCATTGTCATGAGACAGTGTGCCTTTACAAATACAAGTGTACGTACCATCACCTTGTTGCTCTGTGTCCATCGGCTCATCTTCATCCACCTCAGGTGCTTCACCCTCAACAGCAATCCCGGCTTCAAAATCATATGTAGATACTTCCTTATCAGCTGCTTTTGTCTGAATAATTGTAAGTAGACTCTCTAAGTGGTCAATGTTTGGCCTTGACAAAACAGTTTCACTATCCAAAGCAGGGATGTTGTGCCATACAGCGTCAAGTTCTTTGTAATGCAGGAATACACAAACAATATCATCTACAAGAATATTAGGAATATAAATCAATGCCGAACGAGCCCATACCTAGAAGGTTCGCCAGCAGTCCCTCCCTTGCTCTGTCATCTGAGACATCAGAGCCATCCTGATCCACTGGCATGATTCCACTTCCAGTGCTTTTCATCTGGGCATGGTGTTCATGATACTTTGTCCTCAGCCTGGAATGATATATGGGGAGTTACCAAGCGATAGAACGAATACTCATGTATTGACATGATTGATCACAGATGTAACATACCTTCCAGAATCTGTAGCATACAGAGAGGAGTGATCTTCATCAGTTTTGAAAAAATATTTTGTGATTATAGATGCAACCTCCTTCTTATTTTTTCCAGGGGGTTTGATGTTTCGACCATCATGAACAAGTGCATGTCAATCATTGGGATTGTTCATGATCCATTCAACAAGGATGGTGGTGCACATACCTTCCCATATGATGTGGGGTCCAGAAGATTGTTTGGGTAGTGCCATTGAAGTTGATGTGCCAGGCTCTGGCACAGGTGGCACCATAGTAGAAATGGCCTTGCCTCAACCACATTGTTTCTTCTGAGGGGGAGGACCTGCTCCACTTGTAATAGCAGTCTTGTGAGATGCCCGGTTCTTGGCTGCCATCGATGCTGGTCTAATCGGCTTGCTTGTCAAGGCTTCAAGCCTTGCAGAGCAACAAGGGGAGTGGGAGGCAGGCATTGTCTTTTCAGACTCTGACCAGCTTATTCCCAGCCAAAGCATGTTTTGCATGAGGTAAATGGCATCAACATAGCTTGATAAATGCTGACAAATGCCCGACAAACGCTTATTTGAATACCACTATTCCTGGACCGAATCACATGACCCAAGGACTAATAGGTAGCCAAGGGTATGTACTATTATTTGTCCCACCAAAGCTAAGTGATATTCCCATGGGTGTTTGCGGTGTGCTGCATGCACTGTGCAAGGGTTAGTATATTGTAATGGTTTTGGGAGTCACTGTATAATCTACATGCTCATACATACACAGCATCTAAGATGTGCCAAACCTGTGCTGAACATACTGTATGTTGCTACACTTAGTCCAGGTAGGAATGAGCATAGGCTCAAAAGAGAACTGGAGACTGTGTCAATGTTCAAAGGGTCTGAGGAGAACTTGCCAGACAACAAAGAGTTCAACTGATAAGATGATTGGTGAAGGGTCAGAGGTTCAGTCAATGTAGAGAGTTGATGGGGGAATCAAGGAGTTCAGAGTGAAACAAGGTAAGATTGAGCAGAACTAAGCTAAGGTACAATTGAGGTATGACTAGGCTTTAAGTAATACTCAGGATAAGGTTAAGACTGCAATAGAAAGGATAAAAATCACCTCATGGTAGAGATAAGAGAGAACATGAGGTGATGGAAATGAATAACATGATGCAAAGATAAGAATGGTGTGTGACAAATGTGTTGCATGTTCTAGAACACTCTAAAGATGTAGAAGTTATTGGGTAACACTGATCATGAGAACAGGAAGAAGAAGGAAAAGAGGGAATCATAGCATTACCTCCAGAGTACATTTGAAGTTACAACAAGAAATCAAGTTCAGAGAAGAAATAAAGAAAGAAAGATGCCTACAAATCCATATTATGATCACCACCAGGGGATCCAGGCAGACTTGTCATAAGCTGGGTCATTGTCTGAGTAGAGATCAGCAACATCAGGACTAGGGGGACAAGGAAGAGCACAACAATAAGGGTGGAGAGGGTGACAATGACTAGTGTTTTAAAGTCCGGTCCGGTCCGGTTTTTTTGCCTTTTTTGGAAAGACCGGACCCGGACCGGTCCTACCAAAAAATGAAATCATTGAGACCGGACCGAAACCTCAAAAAACTGGTCCTAAAAAGTCCTAGACATTTTTGGACTGGTTTGGACTGGTTTGCAACCAGTTTTTCGAACGACCGGTCTTCTGGTGGGAATCGCGCTTAGTAATATAGATATAAAAGGTAGTACATACCCTTGCCGAGCTACCGAACAAATATTTATGTCAATCAGTTAAGAAATGAGCGAGATATAGTCATTCTCGGGTCGCTATGTAATTTCTAGATCTATGAAATGAAATTGAGAGATATAAAATCAGGAAAAATATGTAAAAATAAGGAAAAATTAGGGTATGTAGTCCTCTATGGGGGCATGCTATCGGGCGTGGTCGCAACCGATCCGGACCGGTTTTCATCCGGTTTTTATTTTTTTCAAAAATCCAGAAGACTGGACTTTTTTTTTCTCAATTAGGAAAGACCGGACCGTTGGTCCGGTTGCAACCACTGTCAGTCCAGTCCGGTTGGCGGTCTTTTGAGTGGTCCTTAACTGGACTTTAAAACACTAACAATGACCATGAGTGGAAAGGAGAGTTTGAGTGGATGGGCCTCCATCAGAAGGGGAGGAAGACAACTGAGTAAGAAGGGGATGAGGAGGGTGAGGGGCAGAGAAACCTGAGGAGCAAGAACCTGAAGAGGACAAGGATAGGGAGATGACTGGAGGAGGGAAACAAGGGGTTGGGCAACAAGGGCATTGGTATTTGGCATGGCCAAGGACATGACAACTACAGTGGGGACAGGAGTAAAAGGGGCAGTTAGGGTGAATATGGTTGAGACATCAGCAATGAAAACATGCCTTGTGGTAAAGATGGTGGGTAGAGGGAGAGGTTGATCGTGTCATCCTTGCCAGACTACTTCAGCATGATCCATAGTGTCTGCCATGGCTGGGGTGAAGGGTTCATAGGGGAAGTCAGAGGCTGCAGTGTTGTATCCCAAGGAAGAGTGCATGGCATCAAGGTCATCAATTGTAAGAGGAGGTTCTGGTTGGTTGGAAGTAGGGATGTGGTTTTTCTTTGCCTGATCAGCAAGATCTTGGACATAGCATAGGATGTCAGCAGAGAGGTTGTCCATCTTGAGTTGATGCATGAGGTCAAGGATATGGGTGCAAAGTTGGGAGTGGATGTCATGGAGTCATACAGACTGGGTCATGAGGTATGATTGATCATGGATATAATTGGCAACTGTTATGATCGTCTATTCATACATCCGTTTTCCCTTTACTCCTTTTCGATAGAGTGCCTATGCACACCTTTTGTCATCCTTTGTTATTAAACGCTGACACGTCTCCTTTTTACCTCATTCTGATTACTCATTGATGACGCATCCTTCTTCTTCAATGTTCTATGACCTTCTACACTTACGCGTCACCAGGTATATAGTCTAGTAGTTGACCTACTGTTCTGTATTCTCAATCTGTGCAATCTAGCGTATCTTCTTGAGTCACCCTCAGTCCCCTCAGTCCTCAGTTTCCTAGTCCATCTTCTAGACGTATAGTCATCGTCCTTCATTGCCTTCGAACTGAGTTGTACCTCTTCGTGAGCGTCCTGTTCGTTGGTATCCCTTCGACTTGGTCTTGGTCTACATAAGGTATGCTCCACATAACAAAAGATCGAGAATCTCCCCTGTCCCTCCTATTACGGAGTAGGACCCACCCAGTACATCATTCATCGCTATAGTGCCCCAGCAGACGACTCCTCCGATGAGGAGCCCACTCTCACAACCCTTGAACTACATCGTCGTCAAAGACTTGCCAGATGGAATCACCCTAGCCCAGTAAACTCTCTGTTTCGTCGTACTACTGCTCCACCACCCCCGTCGTCTCTTCCCATAGTCACTGTCCCCACCCCATTGTCCAACTCCCACGACTCTAGTACCCCCCCAGCATCCCCCATTAAGCTCAGCCCAGTTCTTCCCCAGATCTCTCTTGCACCACCCACCTTCATCCCACCTAGTACCCCAATCACTCCGGCCACTATGACCAAACTTAAAGCTGTTGAACGAGTACACGTACATACGTAGTAATTAGTTCTCATGTGACATGTATTTAAGTACAGACTCAGCTGAGCTGAGTTCTAATCGATTCTCTTTCGATAATCACCACCTGCACTTAACGTTCAGTTCCAACTCTCAGGTATGTAAGCCGATTCCTAGCATTACTAAACACGTGCCCTCGCAACAGGTTATGAGCCCTGAGCGGGTTCAATGAGCGCGGTCCCCACCGCCCAACCTTGCTTGGCATCATACCTACCTGAACTCTGCGTGATGCGGACTCACGTCCACTCCCAGAGGTTGAACAAGTGCTGTCCAGCGCGGTTCATTCCGCTGGACACGAGTAGCGCAGTTTATTCCGCCTCTTGTAGTCGCACACAGTGCAAAGGATAAGGGGAGACTATGTCACTCCGAATCCGGAAGCTCTGAACGTTCAGCGATGTGGCTTTGCCGCTCCCTCTCGTTTATTCGTAAGGCCTAATGCTGATGTTTACCCTTCTTCAGATTCACTTGCACCATGAGCTCAATCCTCAAAGACATGCCTAAGCTCAATGGCTCAAACTACAAGCTGTGGGAGGCAAACATGATCGCCTATCTGCGCTCAACCGGGGTCTACTCCAAGATCTACCAGGTCAAGCCAGAGATCCCCATCCCCACCGCCGAGGTCGTCGACGCTGCCAGCAATGTCACCACCCCCGCCTACACTCCGTCTCAAGCCGAGATCGATAAGGTGACGGAAAAGGCCGAAGCCTGGGAGGACGAGGATGACAAGGCCGCTGGAGCAATCTCGCTCACTTGCGAGTGCCACGTCCTAGACTGTGGCATTGATTTTACCCAACAGGCCTCCGACATCCTCCATGACCTCAAAGAGAAATTCGACCGCCCCACCGTCTCCTCCGCCATCACGGAGTTCAAGGCCCTCATGGCCCTGATGTTCCCTGAGAACAACTCCCCTGTATCTGCCATCTTGAAACTTGCTGGTCACATCAACCGGCTCAACGACTTCGGCTACCCAATTCATGACAGCATCAAGTTGATGCTGTTCATCGCAAAGATCCCCAAGTATGGAGATCACATTGCCGCCACTGTCGCCACCACCACAGGTGAAGAAGACCCGAAGACCAAGAAGCCCAAGGGCCTCCCTTCCCTCGCTGACCTCGAGAATCAGCTCAACATGTCGTGGCAAACATACGCACAATGCCGCCCGCCTAAGGACACTCGTCCACAGGCAAACAAGGTCACCGCCGTCAAACAGCAGCAGGGCAAACCCCAGTTCGCCCAGCAACAACAACAACAAGGTGGTTCCTCTAATCAGGGGAATAACAACCAGAAGAAGCAGTGGCGCGAAGGCAATCGCTCTGAAGAGGGCGAAAAGAAGCGCAAGGAGAAGAAGAAGTCCAAGAAGGAGAAGGCGCAAGCCACTTCTGCCGAGGCCTCCACCTCCTTTGCCTTTGCCGCCCCCGTTGTCACCTCCGCTGCCGCCACCTCGTTCACGTTGCCCGTCCCTGACCCCCGCGCGTCCACCCACACCACTGGTGCATCCCACTATGGGCCACCCGCATTTCCTGCGACAAAGGATACCATCTCCCTTGCCCGCCACCTGGAAGTCCCTGCGACTTCGCAGACAGTCCGCAACCTTGAACCAGTTGCAACAAGACGCTCCCAATTGGAGCCGTCACTGTCCGCCCGCCTGTCCGCCCCACTCTCTGAGCGCATCGGGGACATTCCCCTCTCCTCCTCCACAGGCATCATGGAGGTAGATGAGGATATGGTGAGTCTGGGCGATGATGTCGACAAATACATGGAGGAGTTTTTCCTCCGTTCCGCAACGTGCGCATCCACTTCTCTCTCACTTCTGGGTTCTGATGCGCGGTTTATTCCACCTCAGGTAAAACATCTTAGCTATGTTTCTGTAGTAGATAGTTCTAATACATCTATTACTCCCGAGTTCGCAATGTGTGATACATGTTCGAAACCAACAAGTGTGAAAGGAAAAGAGAAAGCGCACAACCATGGTATCCCATCCGACATGTGGTTACTCGACTCCAGAGCATCCACACATTTTTCGCCGGACAAAACGGACTTCATCGAGTATCAGCTTTTTGCTGAACCACAGTACGCCAGTACTGCAAATGGCAAAGCAGCCATTTTGGGCAGAGGAACGGTCCTGATTAAATTCCGGGACCATTATGCTCGACTCTCGCCGGTACTCCACATGCCCACATGCGGAGTCCGCCTGTTGTCAATGGGCACTTTCCTCCAACAATCCTCCTGCCTCACACTCTGCGCCAGTCCCGGTCACATCACGATTTGGGATCAATGTACACAGCGTGCTCATTTAGAGTTCCACAGTCATGGACACGGAACCATGTTTTGACTTCACGCCAAACCCATCCACCCTGATGATGTGCCTTCTGGCATGTCGTCATTTACCTCACAGATTGACTTCGAGTTGATCCACCGACGTCTCGGGCATTCATCCCCTGATGTCATCAGGCATGCTAAGAAGCACCTGAAGGATTTTCCTGATGTGAAGATCCCTACCAAAACTGGTATCTGTCATGGATGTCAGCTCGGCAAACAGCCGAATCGTCATTTCCCCCATATGGAGACGCGGGCAACCGCTCCCTTTGAGGTTGTCCATTCGGACTTAAAAT
>JBBPMP010000511.1:0-13334 GCA_038090395.1 Boletales sp. KT-2023a
ATGGAATATCTCGGACTCGTCATTGGTTAGGGACACATACACATGGACCCCACGAAACTCTCCGCCATCGCCAATTGGAAACCCCCTACATCCATCAAAGGTGTTCGATCTTTCTTAGGTTTTGCAAACTTCTACCAAAAATTCATCCCAGGATTCTCCACCCTCGTCGCCCCCCTTACCCTCCTTACCCAAAAAGATGAACCTTGGCTTTGGACCCCCCTCCAACAATGAGCTTTTGACGATTTGAAGTCTCGCTTCTCTTCCTCCCCTGTCCTTGCCTTCCCAGACGTCTCTTATCCTTTTTCTATCATGTTGGATGCTTCCCTGTTTGCTGCCGGTGCAGTACTCCTCCAGAATGATGCCAATGGGGATCCCCATCCATGTGTGTACTTCTCCCAAGCCTTCACCCTGGCGGAACGTAATTACAACATCTATGACCGAGAACTCCTTGCAGTCATTCTCGCTCTCCAGGAATGGAAACAATACCTCCAAGGAACCGCACACCCTGTCACCATCATCACTGATCACAAGAACCTATCTTATCTTAAGGACCTCCGCAAATTGTCCCATTGACAAGCTCGTTGATCACTTCTTCTGCAGGACTTTGACATTATCTGGCAGGTCACCCCCGGTTCTTGCATGGCCCCTGCAGATGCTCTCTCTCGCAACGTGGATGTCGACACCTCACTTGATAATGTCTCCTCCATCCTCCCAGACCCCATCATCATTTCTGCCCTCAATCTGGCCCTAGCTGACAATATTCGTCAGTCATCCTCCTCGGATCCCCTTGTCCTACGTGCCCTTCGCTCCCTTCAGGACGGCTCGCCCCTCTTTCCTCGATCCTCTCTCTCTGATTGGTCCTTCAACAATGGACATCTATACTTCCGCTATCGCCTCTATGTTCCCCCCACATCTCGATCTTCCCTCTTGCACTTCATCCATGAATCCCCCACCACTGGCCACATGGGTTTCTTCCACACCAAGGCCCTCCTCGAAAGCAACTTTTGGTGGCCTGGCCTCGCCACTTTCATTCGTAATTTTATCTTGGGTTGTGCCCTCTGTCAACAATCCAAAGTCAATACCCACCCCACGTCCCCTCCTCTCTCTCCCATCCCCTCTTCCACATCTCTTCCCTTTCGCCAGCTCTCTATGGACCTGATCACAGATCTCCCTGTCTCCTCGGGTTTTGATTCTCTGTTGGTTGTGGTCAACCACAGCCTTTCGAAGGGGGTAATTCTCATGCCCTATCAAAAAACCATTGACGCTGCAGGCGTAGCCCTTCTTTTCTACAACAATGTCTTTAAACAGTTCAGACTACATGATTCCATCATCTCTGATTGCGGCCCACAATTCACCTCAGCCTTCGCTAGAGAACTTGCTCACCTACTGCATTACGATGTTTGCCTTTCCACCATGTACCACCCTCAAACCAATGGCCAAACAGAGCAAGCAAACCAGGAGATCGAAACCTATCTCCGCCTCTTCTGTGGGAATCAACCGCACTCTTGGTCTTCCTTCATCACCTCTACTGAATTCCACCACAACTCCGCCCCTCACTCATCCACCAAAACATCCCCCTTTTCCCTAATGCTTGGCTACGATCCTTGTGCATATCCCCCACTTGGAAAGACCTTTATCCCAGCCCTCTCTTCTCGCCTCAACGCCCTAGAAGAATCATGAAAGAAAGCCCTAGCGGCACATGAATCCGCTCACCATTTAATGACTCAACACTGTACCCGACGATTCTTTCCATGGAAAGCCGGAGATAAGGTCTGGCTAGAAGCCACCAACCTTCGCATTCCCTTCCCATCTAGGAAACTAGCTCCCAAACGATTGGGACCTTTTGAGATCAGTCAGGTACTATCTCCTCTCACTTACTGCCTTCGTCTCCCTCCCACCTGGAAGATCCACAATGTTTTCCACGCCACCCTTCTTTTCCCCTTTCGCTCCACTGAAGCATATGGTCCTTCATTTCCCACTCCACCTCCTGACGTCATTGATGGTGAAGAAGAATATGAAGTAGACGGAATCCTCTCACACAAGGGCTCTCCTGGCTGTTATCAGTACCTAACCTCATGGAAAGGTTACTCAGCATCAGAAAACACCTGGGAACCTAAACATAATCTTTGCCACACACAGACCATCCTCTCCACTTACAAAAAGACCCACTCTCTATGATAATTTCCCCATGAATGCTATTCCCATCGAAGTTGCCTATTCCCAATTATTCAATTCCAAATCTTGCGCTAGACATTTGTTCCTTCTTTGTCATCCCAAACTTTCCTCTACTCATTTCCTTGAACACGAGTGCTTTTGTCGTTTTTCAGACTGTCCTGTCCACAGATCATTCTGATTTGTCTGGGTTTCTCTCTCTTCATCAATTTCCTTCTTTCCCTACTTTTCGATGTCTGTCAACTCTTCTTCTCCCTCTTCATCACTGTTATTGGGACACCTTTCCGGTTCTATCTCTTTGTCTTCACCCTTACATTCCAGGCCTGTACAGGCTATCTACTTACCTGCCTCCGCCATCAACACCCTCTACGCCAGCATCCTCGCCGAACCTATCCTCGTCCACGCCCTTGAAAATGACCCACTTTATGCGGAGGACTTGATCACTCAGGAACTTGTGTGCCTCTTCCTTGACGTTGCTAAAGTACAAAACTACCACTTTCTGTCCACCCCTTCCGACCTTCCCACTGCTTTCGGCCTCCCTCTTCATATGCATATCAATCATCTCCCCAAATGAATTCTTCTTATCCTTCACCTTCATGGTTTTCACATTTTTGTTGAACATCTGGATCCTATTTCTTTATATCCCACTTTTCATCATGTCTACCTTTCACTTCCCATTGCCAATCGTGACTGTTACCTCGCCTCCATTGATTCCATCCCCACTGTCACTACCTCCCAAGCCCTCATCACATCCCCATCCCCTCCTCCCCTGCCTGTTGTCACCTCACCGCAACCCCTTGCTGATCGGCTCTCTTCTGTTGAGCTCATCCCTCATCATCATGTCAACGACCCTGCTGTCTTCTCTGATGGATTCATTGTCGACCAAGGCATGCTTGCATGCAACCGGGAACACATTCAGTTCTTCCACAGTCCTAACGGCCACCATATCCTCTCATCGGCAGTTCAGACCCTTTCCTCTCCCATCTCTCTATCCCCCGCTTCGCCATCCACCCACTGCTACCACTGCAATCGGCTTGGACACTATCAGGAAAACTGTACCGAGTACAAGTGTTCTTCTTGCCTTACATCTGCTCCTGGTCATCCAGTTCATCTTTGCTTCTGCACTCTTTGCACCGCATGCTCTCGTTGGGGTCATTCTGATCATTTCTGTCCTACTTGCGCCTGCGCTCATTGTGACCAAGCTGGCCACATCCTCGCTGACTGCCCCTTTGAACATTACACTCCTTTGCAGGCCTTCGAAGCGTCTTTTCCTTCCCCACCACTGGCAGATTCCTTGTGACAAGTTGGAGTCTGGGACTTCAAATGTACAGAGGGGGTAATGTTACAATCGTTTACCTACGCATCCTTTTTTCTTCATTTTCCTTTCAATAGAGTGCATACACACACCTTTGTCATCCTTTCTTACTAAATGGTGACACGTCTCTTTCTTACCTCATCATGATTACTCTTTGATGACACATCTTCCTTCTTCATTGTTCTCTGACATTCTACGCTTACGTGTCGCCTGGTATATAGTCTAGTAGTCGACCTACTTGTTCTGTATTCTTGATCTGCGCAATCTAGCGTATCCTCTTGAGTCACCCTCAGTCCCTTTGTCTCCTCAGTCCCTCAGTCCGCCTTCTTGGCATATAGTCTTTGTCCTTCATCGCCTTCGAGCTGAGTAGTACCTCTTCGTGAGCATCCTGCTCATTGGCATCTCCTTGACTTGGTCTTGGTCTATCTAAGGTACGCTTGTGTAACACAGAGGAGATGGTGGGATGGTTGAATTTCTCCTTGAGATCAGAGAGGATGGAGGCAGCGTCTTGTTTGAAATTGATGCCACATTCAAGGACATGGCATTCACAAGTGAGTGTGATGGCTCCTGTGGCTTTGTCATTCTTGTCATCCCAGTTGTCTATTTTGTCCTGGGCCTTGTTGATTTCCAACTGGAATGGAGTGTAGGCAGGGGTGATGATGGTGCCAGTGCTGTTGACTACTTCAGCTGTGTCAACTGGGAGTTCTGGGCGATCCTGGTAGATTTTGGAGTGAACTCCAGTAGACTGCAGGTATGCAATTATGTTGGACTCCCACAGCTTGTAGTTGGAGCCATTGAGCTTGGGCATGTCTTTCAAGATAGAGCTCATGGTAAATGTGAATCTGGAAGGATAAACATCAGCTTGAGGCCTTACGAATAAATGAGAGGGAGTGGTGAAGCTGCATCACTGAACATTCAGAGCTTCTGGATTTGGAGTGACAGAGTCTCTCCTTATCTGTTGCACTGTGTGTGACTATGAGAGGTGGAATAAACCACACTACTTGTGTCCAGCAGAGTAAACCACACTAGACAGCACTTGTTCAACCTCTGGGAGCAGACATGAGTCTGCATTGCACAGAGTCAGGTAGGTACGATGCCAAGCAAGGTTGGGCAGTGGTGACCATGCTCATTGAATCTGCTCAGGGCTCATAACCTGTTGCAAGGGCATGCATTTAGTAATGCTAGGAATCAACTTACATACCTGAGGGTTGGAGCTGAACGTAAGTGCACAGGTGGTGATTATCAAAAGAGAATTGATTAGAACTCAGCTCTGCTGAGTCTGTACTTAAATACATGTGACATGAGAACTAATTACTACATATGTACATGTACTCGTTCAACAGGTGTGTGCGAGGGGCTGGACTCCTCGGAAGAAGAGTCAGACAATCCAGAGGGTGAAGAAAATCTCTGTCAAGGAGTGGAGTTATCTGCATTGGACTCATTGGAGGAAGAGGAGTCAGAGGCTGGTGCCTCCTCATCATGTTTGGGTGCAGGTACATGGGGACCTTGGTGTGGACAGTGCAGGGCAGAGCAGGAGCAACGAGGGAACAAGTCCTCATCGAAGATTGCATGTGTGGACGTCACAATGGAATTGTTGGGCCACACAAAGATGTAGTTTGTCTCACTACCAGAGGAAACTCCAAGGTACATCAGTAAACCACTTTTTTACTGTCCAGCACTATATAGCACTTTATAGTGCTGTATAGCAAGGTCCCCTACCCCATAGCCCCATAGCAAGAGATAGGGGTTTTCTATCTCAACATTTTCAGTATTATGTCAAGTCAAAAAATTTACTAGCTAATCTATATATATATATAAGCTACTATGCAAGTTTTTGTGACTCCAAGTACAACTATGGCAATGTGGTGTTGAATATGAAGTGTGGGAAAATAAGTGTTTTGCTGATGTAGATCATCAACTGTGATTTTGGCTGTAATTTGCTGTTTTGCTGCTCAGCTGGAATATGCATGTAGGCACTGCATCTGAAGACATGTGAGTGAGAAACTGAAGGTTTCTCCCCCTGAAGCAATGTATAGGGGGTATCCCACTTAAGTTGGACTTGTGGAGTCCTGTTGTAAATGTGGGTTGCATGAAGCAGAGCCCATTCCCAATAGGAGGGAGGTAGGTGAGCATGCAAACACATTGCCTTTGCCTTGTCCATTAAGGTGCGGATTAGGTGTTCCGCACACCTGTTCTGCTGGTGAGCATAAGGGACTGTTGGATGTTAACTCCATTGTTGCAGAGGAACTTGCAGAATGTGCTGGAGGTGTATTCTCCACCAGCATTAGAGTGCCAGTGTTTGACCACAACATTGTACTGGGTTCAGACAAATGCAAACCATTGTTTGGTTGCACAGAGTGTTTGATCTTTAGACTGGATCAGGGTGGTCCAAGCAAAGGAGGTATAGTCATCATAAAAGATGACAGCATACTTGTATTTCGAGTACAATGGTACCTCAAAGGATTTTAAGTCTGAGTGGACAACCTCAAAGGGAGTGGTGGCCCGTGTCTTGCTGTGAGGAAAATGACGATTTGGCTATTTGCCAAGCTGACATCCATGACAGATACCAGTTTTGGTAGGGATCTTCATGTTAGGAAAATCCTTCAGGTGCTTCTTAGCATGCCTGATAATGTCAGGGGCAGAGCGTCTGAGATGTTGGTGGATCAACTTGAAGTCAATCTGTGAGGTAAATGACAACATGCCAGAAGGCACATCATCAGAGTGGATGGGTTTAGCATGAAGCCAAAACATGGTTCCATGACCATGGCTGTGAAACTCCAGATGAGCATGTTGTGTACATTGGTCCCAGATTGTAATATGACTGGGACTGGCAGAGCATGAGGCAGGAGGATTGTTGGAGGAAAGTGCCCATTGACAAAAGGTGGACTCTGCATGAAGGCATGTGGAGAACTGGTGAGAGTTGAGCATAATGGTCCTGGAATTTAATCAGGACTGTTCTTCTGCTCAGAATGGCTGCTTTACCATTCACAGTACTGGCATACTGTGGTTCAATGAATTGTTGATACTCAATAAAGTTGGACTTGTCCAGTGAGAAGTGTGTGGACATGCCAAAATCAAGTAACCACATGTCAGAGGGAATGCCATGGTCATGTGCTTTCTCTTTTCCTTTCACACTTGTTGGTTTCAAACATGTATCACACATTGCGAATTTGGGAGTAATAGATATATTTGAACTATCTACTACAGAAACATTTACATAATGTTTACCTGAGGCAGAGTAAACCGTGCATCAGAACCTGGAAGTGAGAGAGAGGAGGTAGGTACACACATTGTGGAGTGGAGGAAGAATTCCTCCATGAAATCATCAACATCATCACCCAGACTCATCATGTCCTCATCCACTTCCATGATGCTGGTGGAAGCAGAGAGGGGTATGTCCCCAATGCGCTCAGAGAGCAGGGCAGACAGGCAGGAAGACAGTGATGGCTCCAATTGGGAGTGTCTTGTGACAACCAGTTCAAGGTTGCAGACTGTCTGTGAAGTCATGGGGACCTTGAGGTGGTGGGCAAGGGAGATTGTATTCTTTGTCACAGCAAATGTGGGCAGACCATAGTGGTGAGCACTGGAGGTGTGTGCAGACTTCTGTGGGTCAGGGATGAGCAATGTGAATGAGGTGGTGGCAGTGGAGGTGATGATGGGGGTGGCGGTGGAGGTGATGATGGGGGTGGTGAAGGCAAAGGAGGTGGAGGCCTCAGCAGAGGCAGCTTGTGCTTTCTCCTTTTTGGACTTCTTCTTTTCCTTGCACTTCTTTTTGCCCTCTTCAAAGTGATTGCCTTTGCACCACTGCTTCTTCTGGTTATTCCCCTGATTAGAGGAACCACCTTGTTGTTGTTGCTGGGCAAACTGGGGTTTGCCCTGCTGCCGTTTGATGGCAGTGACCTTGTTTGCCTGTGGACAAGTGTCCTTAGGTGGGCAGCACTGGACATAAGTCTTCCAGGAGACATTGAGCTGATTTTCAAGCTTGGTGAAGGAAGGGAGCCCCTTGGGCTTCTTCATCTTGAGGTCCTCCTCACTGGTGGTGGCAGCAATGGCAGTGGCAATGTGGTCCCCATACTTGGGGATTTTTGTGATGAACAACATGGATTTGGTGCTGTCATGTATGGGGTAGCCATAGTTGTTTAGCCAGTTCAGGTGACCAGCAAGTTTGGAGATGGTGGAGACAGGAGAGTTGTTCTCTGGGAAGGTGAGGGCCATGATGGCCTTGAACTCTGTGATGGTGGAGGAGATGGTGGGATGATTGAATTTCTCCTTTAGGTCAGAGAGGATGTCAGTGGCATGTTGGGTGAAGTCAATGCCACAGTCTAGGATGTGGCACTCACAGGTGAGCAAGATTGCCCCTGTGGCCTTGTCATCTTTGTCCTCCCAGGACTCAAGACATTCCTGGGCCTTGTTGATCTCTGTTTGCATAGGAGCATAGGTGGGGGTGGTGACATTGCCTTGGGCATCAACAACCTCAGCTGTGGCTACAGGGACTTCAGGAGGGGAACAGTAGATCTTCTGGTAGATACCTGTGGAATGCAGGTATGCAATCATGTTGGCCCCCCACAGCTTGTAGTTGGAGCTGTTGAGCTTTGGCATGTCTTTGAGGATGGAAGTCATGGCAAAGGATGAATCTGGAAGTGTAAATGTCAGCATAAGGCCTTATGAATAAATGAGAGGGAGCGGCAAAGCCACATCACTGAATGTTCAGAGCTTCTGGATTCAGAGTGACAGAGTCTTCCCTTATCCATTGCACTGTGTGCAACTACGAGAGGCAGAATAAACTGCACTACTCATGTCCAGCAGAATGAACCATGCTGGACAGCACATGTTCAACCTCTGGGAGTGGATATGAGTCTGCATCATGCAGAGTCAGGTAGGTATGATGCCAAGCAAGGTTGGGCAGTGGTGACTGCACTCATTGAACCTGCTCAGGGCTCATAACCTGTTGCAAGGGCATGCATTTAGTAATGCTAGGAACTCAGCTTACATATCTGATGGTTGGAGCTGAATGTAAGTGCACAGGTGGTGGTTATCAAAAGAGAATTGATTAGAACTCAGCTCTGCTGAGTCTGTAATTAAATACATGTGACATGAGAACTAATTACTACATATGTATGTGTACTCATTCAACAGAAAATGATTTTCATGACTCACTACTACCAGATACTATGAGTTTTCAGAGGTAAGTCTTCCATTACTGATATGTTTTTGATGTAGCATTACCAGGTCTCTTGCAATGTTTAAGTATAAAGGTTAGCTAGCATTCACCCTATACCCTAACCTTCTTACCCAGAAGGGTGACACTCATGGCAGCAAAATCTTCTGTGAAGAGGCTGATCCATCAAGCCCTGGATCTGACTTCTCAACCAGATGATAGTACAGTGGAATCCATGACACAAAAGAAAGCTATGTAAGGCACTACCCTCTGAGAGTAAGTTTCATCACAGCATGTCCATCATTATCAACTTAATGGCCTGTTTTCACTGGATGCACTAGATCCCCATTTATCTTGTCGCTCTTCAAGACCCAACAAGGGTACCAGTGGTCAAATCAAGCAGATGCAAAACATCAAATGTGCACTGACAATGCAAAACACCAAGGCCACACCATTGGACATTGCAACTGCTAATGAGCCCCTCAATCCCTTTGCCCCTCCATCAGAGAAATTGCAAGAGTGAAAAACTGGTTTCCCAAAGAAGTGTACTGAAAAAAGGCAATTAGCATTGGCTACATTTTTTCATACATCAAATCGAGCTTGCTAACAACTCAGGTGCTTCAGGAGAGTACAGCATATAATCCTCCACCAAAGCTGACATGGCAATCAGCTGAACCAGGCTCATGGTATGGGTTTCAGATGTCCTCCACTGCTTCCAACATTACAACTTCAACCATGGCCTGCAATACATTGGCAGTTGTGCCAACATCCAAATCATTGGCCCTCACACCATGCCAAATCTCAGCACCTCTCTCAGGACATTCCTCTTTCATTTCTGCTGCTCATGGCATTTTCACTGACTTCTTATCTCGAGGCTGCTTTGTAGCCCCCACATTCCAAGACATCCATGTAAATGCAGTAACCTAGGATGACTTACTGACCACTGCATTGAAGAGAAGATGGATGTGTTGGGTGCATGGATGGTGAAGGAAGTGGGTGTCATCCTCTGGGGTTCAGGGAGAAAGGATGTTGACTTGGGGATGGACCTAAACATTCCAGATAGGGGTTGACAATGACAACAAGTGAAAGGTTAGGCAAGGTTGTCCAGCAATGAGTAAGATCATTTCCAGACAGTCTGGACAGTGTTGAGCTGGTCAAGCAGACTGGAATCGAAAGACAGATGGAGAAAAGACAAAGCAGAGGAGAAATAGACAAATAGTAAAAGGAAACGTGAGACAGTGCTTGCTTGCACTTGACCAATAGTGAACATTTGAATGAGGGAAGGTTCCTTTATTATTATCTATGTTATGCTTGGTTCAGGTAGGAACAAGTGTAGGCTCAAAAGAAGCTGAAGATGAGAGTCAAGGATTCAAGGAGTCAAGCAAGACTTGCCAGACAATGAAGGGTCGAACCAATAAGACGATCAGTTGGAGATCAAAGGTTCAATCAACAGAGAGAGTTAATGGAGGGGTCAAGGAGTCATCTGATGAAGAGGTTGATGAGGGATCAGAGAGTTTGAGGAAGATGAAGTATAATTGGGCAGAACTAAGCTGGAGTACAATTGATGTATGACTAAGGCTTAAGTATTACTCAGAATAAAGTTTGGGCACAGAATAAAAGTAAGGTTCGCCTTATGGTAGAGATAAGAGAACATGAGGCAATGGAAATGAAAGCCAGGAGGCAAAGATAAGAACAGTGTGTGATGAACGTGTTGTATGTTCTAGAATACTCTAAAGAAGATAGAAGGATACTGGGTGATGCCAGTCTAAGTATGACAAAGAGAAAGGGAAGAAAGGGGAAATTGTAACATTACCCCTGGAGTGAAGTTACAATGAGAAAAACAAATATAGGTCAGAAAGGAATAAGAAGAGACACCTACAAATCCATGCAATGATCCTCACCAGGAGATCCAGTCATGTTGGCATAGGCAGATGTGTCATAAGCCAGGTCATTGTTGGAGTAGAGATCAGTGACATCAGGGGTAGGAGGGTGAGGGGGAGTGCAACAATGGGAGTGAAGAGGGTGGCAACAACCACGAGTGGAAGGGAGAGTTTGGGTAGATGGACCTGCATCAGAGGGGGAGGAGGACAACCAAGTAAGGAGAGGGCAATGAGGACGAGGGGCAGAGAAGCTGGAGGAGCGAGAGCCAGAAGACGACAAGGATAGAGAGATGGTTGGAGGAGGAGAATGAGGGATTGGACGACAGGGGCATTGATATTGGGCATGGCCTGGGGTGTGATGACTGCAATGAGGGGAGGAATAGAAAGGACAGTTGGGATGAATATGGTTCAGACATCTACAATGGAAGCATGCTTTATTGTAAAGACAATGGGTAGGAGGAAGGGGTTGATCACATCATCCTTGCCAGGTGACTTCAGTGTGATCCATAGCATGGGCCATCACTGGAGTGAATGGTTCATAAGTGAAATCAGAGGCTGTAGTGTTGTATCCAGAGGAGGAATGCATAGCAGCAAGGTCATTGATCATAAAAGGAGGTTCTGGTTGATCAGGGGTGGGGATGTGGTTGCCTTTTGCCTGATCAGCAAGCTCTTGGATGTATCATAGGACGTCAGTGGAGAGGTTGTCCATTTCGAGTTGATGCATAAGGTCAAGGATATGGGTATGAAGTTGGGAATGGATATCGTGGAGTCGTGCAGATTGGGTCATGAGGTAGGACTGATCATGGATATAGTCAGCAACTGCAGGGATGGAAGGAAGCAAATTGTAAATATGAAGAAGGGGAGAAATGGGGGAGAAAGGTTCTAAATAGTAACAGAGAGGTTGGGCAAGATCAGGGTGTTCCAATCTCATATACATGGCAGATTGTGCAGGACCAGGGAAGAGTTCCTGGCAGACTTGATGTGTATAGAGGGGAACTGTAACAGAGAGTACAGGGTTAACATTGGCAGGAGGGGTAGGAGGAACATATGGTGTGGTCCAAGGGATTTCTTGAGATGTAGGAGGGGGAAGTTCAGCAGGGGGAGTCCAGTTGGGGTCATAGTTGTCAGAGGAGAGATCTTGGAGGCAGTGGATGAGAGGGGTAGGAAATCTGGTGGTAGCAGGGGTAAAAGAAGGGTTTCTGGTGGGAGAAGACATTTCAATGATGAGAGGGAGATGATGGAAGTTGAGAGGGGGGGAAGACAGAGGGGTGGAGCTTCTTATAGTCATCTAAGAGTTGTTTTGCATGTTTGAACTCTGATTCAGGTAACCAGGAGTCTTCTTCAGTGGAGTATCCCTTCCATTGGATCAAGAATTTTCAGTTATTTGGAGATCCCTTGTGTTGGATGATCTTTTCCATCTTGTATCCTTCTTCTCCATTGATAAGGTCAGGAGGTGGGGCAGGAAAGTTTGGACTGTGTATGTTGTTTTCACGATAGGGCGATAAGAGAGAAGCATGGAACATGGGGTGGATCTTCCAGGTACAGGGAAGGCAGAGTTTATATGTCAGGGGAGATAGGACATGGGTGATGGTGAAGGGTCCTTCTCGTTTTGGGGCAAACTTTGGGTGGGAGATAAGACGTTTAAGGTTTCAAGCTTCAAGCCAGACCTTGTCGCCTTTCTGGAAGGGAGTGAACTTCCCATGGAATTGAGATTTCATAACTTGTCTGGCAAGTTCATGAGCTGCTAGGGCTTCACCTCTGGCTGCAGAGAGGAGTTTCAGTCATTCTTCAACTGCTGGGAGATGGGATTCTGCAAGGATGGTGGGGAGAGGATAGGGTTCAAAGCCCATCATGAGAAAGAATAGGGATTTGCCAGTAACAGAATGAGGTCAGTGGTTATGTGTGAATTCAGCATGAGATATCATTTCGGACCAAGTAGAAGGAGAGTTGCCACAGAAGATGCAGAGATAAGTTTTGACTTCTTGATTGACACGTTCAGTTTCACCATCAGACTGAGGGTGATAAGTGGTGGAGAGGGAGAGGTCATATCCAAGGAGGTGTCCAAGTTCTTTGGCAAATGTAGAGGCGAATTGGGGGCCATGATCTGAGATGATCTTGTCATAGAGACTGAATCTGGTGTAGACTTTGTGGAAAGAGAGAGGCAATCCCTTTGGCAGAGATTGATTTCTTTGTAGGGCAGAGAATCACCCTTTAGTAAGCCCATGGTTGACCATGATCAAAAGACTATCAAAACCATCAGAGAAGGGAAGGTTGGTGATCAGGTCACAAGAAACTTGTTGGAACAGTTGGGTGCAGGAGGAAGAGATAGGGGAGAGGGGAGAGGGGAGGAACAGTGGGATGAGTGTTTGCTTTAGCAGATTGGCAGGAGGCACAGCCTTCAATGTATTTGTGAACAAAGTGAGTGAGGCCCAGCCACCAGAATTTGGAAGCAGTAAGCTGGCAAGTTTTTAAGTATCCAGGGTGACCAGCAGAGTGGTGGTCATGGTGTTGCTGGATGATGGAGTGGTGGAGATTGGGAGGAACATAGACATGTCCTTGGAAGGTGAGGATCCCAGCATCATACTGCCAATCGGAGAGGCAGGAGCAAAAGTGAGCTGGGACATTGCTAGTTGTGGCATGAAGTGTGTCAAGCACAAGGGGGTCAGAGGTAGAGAAGGAGGCTAACTTCTCCTGGATAGTGTTTTAAAGTCCGGTTAAGGACCGCTCAAAAGACCGCAGACCAGACCGGACTGACAGCGGTTGCAACCCGACCAAAGGTCCGGGCTTTCCTAATTGGGAAAAAAAAAAG
>JBBPMP010000512.1:0-18377 GCA_038090395.1 Boletales sp. KT-2023a
GGATCTGCAAGTGCAGATATGATCCGAGCAGTGTTTGCACATCCTGATTTCAAGCAAGACAGGAAGCATCAAGTTTGGCAAGAGGTAGATGCAGCTTTATTCAGTCAGAATTTTGTATTGCTACTGAATGATGTACAGATCAGTGCATCAATATTCAACCACTACGCAGCATTCCTCAACATGGAAGGCCAATTGGCCAAGGCAGAGGTGCCGAAGCGGATACATACACAGAAAGCGCTGCTTCAGGCATTTGGAATTGGTGCAATGGGAAGGTCGGCGATGAAAGGGGGGGGGGGGAAAGGAAAGGCAGCAAAGGGGAGGGGGGGGGAAAAGGAGGGGAGGGGGGAGGAGGGGGGGGGGGGGGGGGGGGGGGAGGAAGCAGGTGAACATGATGAAGAAAACGAGGCGAGTAAGGAGGGAGCAAAGGGGGTGAGCAGCAAGGAAGAACGAGCGGCGAGGACGGCAGAACTAGTGGCGCGACAGGTGCAACTCCAGATTGAGGTCACAGAGGCATACAGGATTCTGAACGGAAGCAAGAAGCTTCGCACCGGTGTTCCTGCACCGATGTATACACCCTGGACGAGGTTGTCCAATGTGACAACGAACGCAGTCGCTGGGACGTTCCGTGGTCAGGAGCTAATATCCTGGCACACGTTCGAGTGGGCCAGGGTCGTTGGGCCCTCCAGATCTCGCACCCTACGCACGCTGGCTTGTATTTCAATCTATGAATATGGCGCGATCATGCACTATCGGCGGGCCCTGCTCGCAAACAAGCAGGGGGGGGCCGCATTCATTCGGCTCGACATCGGCGAAAATACGGAGTCTTTTCGGGTGAAGCGCTCCATCGTTCGACGACAGATGACCCTTGACAAGAAGACCGGGAAGGCAGCCGGTCCATTGAAGATGCTGGAGCCTGTTGCGTTGACATGGGCAGATGGTCTTGCCTTCAATGAATCCGTCGCAGCAGCCGACCCATTCAACTTGGACGTCGAATTGAAGCAGCAGATGGCGGAGGTGATAATCTCTGGGCAAGCAGCTCAGCTGCAGCACATCATCAACAGCGTCCAGAATGCCCGTATCTCCTGGAAAGATGCTACAGGGACTGCCCGTGCATCCGAAAAACCACCCCTAAGCCCAGACGTTCAGGCTGCTTTGGTTGAACTCGCAAAGGTCGCGATTGACATGCTTCTTTTTTTTTTTTTTGGATTGCCATTCTGACTGCTACTATAGGCCTTGAACGTCAATGCGTACGTACAGAGACGAGGGACCTGAGGACGTATCCTGGATCCCACGAAGGCACTTCATCCCGGCGAAGCACTGGAGGTCGTCCTCCGCGACACCAAAGAACTTGGTGATGGTAGGTGCACCACAAAGTCGGCCGTAAAATTCGTCATCTTGTCTGCCGAAGAGCAGAAGGGGTTCATTGCGTCCGTCGACGCAGCCATTGCGGCATATGAGGAGGATGCAGAGAAGAACGCCGAAGGCAAGGAGCAGCACCAACAGACAGTGCAAGATGGCAAGGAGAAACATGGTAAGTATATGACCCCATTGTGCAACTGTACGCACTCATCGACATCCGGAAGTAGACGCGTCCCGGTCTAATGACAAACCCGTCGCGGTCCCTCCAACAGTCAAGCCCACTGCACCTAGCCGCTTTCAAGACAGTATGTCGGCGCAGTCTCCTGCCCATAGAGAAGACCCGGGAACTCGATCATCGGGCCTCTCTGATCCGGCAAATGTCCCGCTCTCTTCTATCAACGTTGCCTGTAATTGCGATCTGGGTGAACCATCGAACTACGCCTTGCCAACTGCAGGTGTGAGTAATCTAGCTCAGCATAATGACCCAGCAGTGCATCCGCCCATGAAAAGCCTGTTACCTTGCCAGTTCTCACCGTCTCCCGAGCTTGAAGTCAGCCCTTGCATGTCTCTTCCTCCAGATTCTCCCCCAAGTAAGCCCCAAATTTACACCTATGTGAACCTATTTTTCGCGCAATTCCTGGCTCTCCTAGAATTGCGTGATGCGGGTCTAGGTTAGGGTAGTAACACTGACAGCTATTCGCCCGCTACAGCTCCCATCCCTTCGTCGTTCATGGATACGGGTAAGCACCGTCTTGTCCTCTGCTAATTTCTTGTTCGTTTTCATTCACTGTCTCTGTAGATATGCTCGAAGCCTTTGACAGGTTGAACAGCTTGAACGAGAACATCGAGGTCCAACAGCAGGGTTCCCCTCCCCCCCCCACCACTGTCCCTGCTTCTCCCTCATACCCTTTTAAACCTCTCCCACACCCCTCAACCCAACGGGATCGCTCGTTGGGAAAGAAGCGTGAAGCGGCAAGCTCCATTTCTTCCACAGACGGAGCACCCCATCCACAGCGCATCCCCAACAGCCTCAGGAGTTCTCCTGGGCCCTCACACCGTAAGCATTTGATCACACTTTTACCCGACATGCCTCACTCCACGTGCCCGTCCATTCAATCAAAATAATTAGGTTCCGGTCGAACCTCCAAGCGCCAACGCAAGGACCCTTCCCCCGAAGTCGCTGACTCTGACATTTATGGCGAGCTTGCTTGATCAGCAGCTGCGAAATTTATTTGAAACATAAATACATCCTGTTGTTGTTTTTGTGATACTACTTGTTTAGTTTTGTACTGCCTGGTTGCAATGAAAGCCCTCCATCTTCTCCTTGAAATAGTATTGAATACAAAGGAGGGCAGCGCAATGTGAGTGCTTCAGCCACCTTCTCTGCCCCTAGGACAAATATTAATGCATCAGGGAAGTGCAGTGGATGGGAGAAAGAAAGGGAGGCATACGGTATGTCACAGCTTCCTGTGTGATTAAATATGTGTGATGTGGGGTCGGGAAATACCTATGAGGCTGTTAGAGTTGTGATGAGGCCCTCTGTCCATGGAAGAAATGCAGCTTGCCGCTTCACGTCCCTTTCTTACCGAGCAATCACATTGGGTTGAAGGGTATGGGAGAAGCTTGGAAGGGTACAGGATTGCTTCAACCTTGAAGAATGAGTGATTACCCTGGCATCCACTGAAGGTTTCCACTATCGTGGGGTCCATCTTCTCATGCATGACCGACAAGCCTGGTCATACATGATGTGAACTGGAGGCCAGCATGCTGATCTTTGTTTTGCATAGGACTCAGCATATTTCGTTCATCTACCAATGCCCCAGTTTGCACAGGCAAGCACATCACCCACTTGCACTCACCCCTCAGTACACCACACCCTTGCGTCCATACTCGCCTCTGAACACTGCGGGGAGGTAGCGTGTTTGGGAAATGTGCCTCTTGCACAACCCAGCAATTATCTTGCTTTAATTTACAGCCCTCCTGTAGAGGGGGGTTTCCACCATCCGGCGTGCCAGGGTCGGCCCTTCCGGTGTCGTTGTTCCCCCAACACGCAATGGAAATGGGGGAAATTTTCAGCCCATTTGAGCGCGACGTCTAAACTGTGGCCTGGACGCAATGGTCAACTTGGCAGCCGACCACCTGCAGAGTGGGACGTGAGCCACCGTGCGACGTCCAGTGATCCGAACGGCGAAAGTCGGCTTGACAGCCAACCACGCACAGCGACTAATGCACCCAAAAGACCCCTTGCAAAGAGCAAGGACCAGTAACCCCAGCATACACCGTGGTGGGATGCGATGCACAATGCGACGTGACATCCAGCCGTATCCTGGACAGGGCAGCCAGCTTGACAGCCGGCCATGCGCTTAAAACCACGGTGCTGTGGACACACAGGGATCCTATGGCTAGGACTGCTGGATGCCACTTGACAGTGGAACACATGCTAAGGAAGAAAAAGGTGGAGGAAAGCGATGTGGCAGAAAAAGGTAAACTAATAAGCACACATAGAATATTGCGCGACGGTCATAAAAAACATTGCGCAGTCATAAAAGTGTTGCGCAGTATAAAAGGTGTTGCACACTCATGCCAGGTTGCGTGCTGCAGAATATTTGCGCAATCTGGCCCTCATAGAAAGAAGGACGAAGCAGCAAGCTCCATTTCTTCCACAGACGGAGGACCTAGTCCACAGCACAACTCCAATAGCCTCACGTCATACGTAAATTTGCCTCACTTCGCGTACCCGCCCATTCAATAATTAGGGTTCCGGTAGGGCCTTCAAGCGCCGAAGCCGTCCGGCATTTTATGGTGAACTCGCTTGACCACCTGCCCGACCAGCTGCCTCGCGTTCCATTTGAAATATGAATACGTCCTCCTGCAATTGTCTCCATCTGCTTGTTTAGTTCTGTACTGCCCGGTTGCAATGAAAGTCTTCTGTATCTCCTCTTGCTTGACCTGGGTACATGCTTTTTGACATACGTCCCAGATCTCATCCACATCTTCGTTAGTTCATGTCGCACCTCCGTCGCGTATACTCCCGCCACGTAAGCTATGTCACCCCCGTGTCTCTACTAGCAACCCTTTTAAAGCACCGTCTGCATCAGGAGCAGCTTATCCTCCCCTTCCGGCATTTGCACTATCACCCGTTTCCTACCTCCTTCCTGCAGTCCTTTTCTCACTACACACCCCCTATACCCAATGCAATCCGATGCAGATTTCGATTCTGATTTCGATCGTCAAAAGTATGTATCCATCTCACCACCCCCCTCACCATCCCTCATTCTCTCTTAGCGGCCCCCAGGATGCCCTTTTCGCAGACGAGAGTGACGCCAACGCTCCCTTCAACCTTGCGGACGTCCCTCAGCAACTAAGCACCTTGGACGGACATGACCAGGAGGACCTCAGGCGTGCTCTCTATATGCGATATGACGATGGTCAGTTGGATTACATTGCAAAATTCAAGACTGCCAGACCAAAGCCTGTCAAGCTCAGCTACCTTCGCGATCTCCAGGAGTCCTCTCATGAAAACCAGGCCATGGCATTGTTGAGGTCGCGCCGCACCCTTCTCATTGATGACGACTTCATCGTCGACCAACACGACCCTAACAGTGTGGCACGTGTCGGCCCCCATTTTCTGGACTACATCCTCTACGTCGGAAGCAGGTGCGGCCTCGATGCTGCTCTCCCGAACGTTCTCTTCGACCACAACTGGGCAGCCCTGATTGACCTCCGCCACATTAACAGACTCTGGCCGGACTCTAATGTTGCGGAGCTCCCCTTCAATCCCCTGGGGAGGATGATCTCCATCAGCACAAGACTCAGAGAAGAACTCTGGGTTGCTATGGTCCCTAACTCATATTTTGATGGCGACCACCTCGACAACCTACCACACCGCTACCCCAGGCTTCCAGCAAAGACCACTGCCCTTTCTGCAGAACACCAGCTTATGGTTGTTATGTTTATCGCCAAGGTGCTTGCCCGTGTCATGAAGCACGAAGACCTGCACGTCATAGACGAATACCCCCTTCCTCTCACACGCGAAGCCGTCAAGGCATCCACCGACATATTGTACATCCCCCTTACTTCTCTTGTCCTTCCACTGCTCCTCACTGATACTTTAATTTTTTCCAAGGGGCAGAGAAGGCGAACGACATGCTCACATTGCACTGCCCCCCTTTGCATTCAATACATTTCACAATGCCTTCGTTGACCTCTATTTGGACTGGGTTGAGAATGCCCCCCCTGCTTGGAAGAGCGATGGTTTCCTGCAAAACAACTCCCCCGTGGGTGTCACCATTCACTACGGTCAAAATCAGGACATTGGAAAGACCAACCACCATGGAGAAGAACGCCTCACCTGGAGTAGAGACAGGAAGTGGGACCATATAAGATGCTTCAATTTCTCCCTTGCTACACACATCAGGTAATTTTTCCTGCTGCCCTCTGTCATACAGCACCCATGCTCACATCTATCCTCTGTGACTAGCATTCTCAAGGTCGTCGACTGGGTTGATGTCCCTGTTCAGAGCATCCTTGACGAACATATCACCCTCTATGACCTCCCAGAAACTGATCTAGCCAGGGAGGTTGTGGATCTCCGCCTTCTCCCCATGCTAGATGACGCAGGCTCTGAAGTCCCCATTTACAATGAACAGGGGTACAGGGTACACCGCCGCAGTCCACAAAGGTATCATACCTGCGGTGCATTGCTGGATCTTCAACGTGTCCATAAGCTATTTCAGGGAGCAGAAGATGCCCACGGCGAACGTCACAACCGCGGTGAATATACGGTCTACCCCCTTGCCTACACCCAATCCTTGGGAAACATACAGGCCGGCTCCGTCATGCCCATCTTCGATGACCACCTTCAAGCCATCGACGTGCAGCTCCGCCCTCCTGTCCCGCACGACGACTTCAGTGATGGTGATGATCAAGATGACGAAAGAATTCGCGGTGGCGCACCTGTCCTGAAGGGAATTGCTTGTCAAGTCTACAACTCGCTCTCCCATCGGTTTCATAAAACTGCAAAGTTTCATTCTGTACAGCTGGGTCTCATCACCAGCGCTTTGGCTGGAACTACCGCACAGACCACAGCTGGAAAGCGCCTCTGGCACAGGAGGGTCTCCAGTTGCAAGATTGCACTTCCCCACGAAACCTTTGCAGAGAAAGTGTCCGGTGACGGGCAGCCTCAAGCCTTGCGATTTGAGAACACATACAGCCTCGACGTCTCCAGGATGATCATCGCTCGTCGGAATGGTGAGTAAGCCCCCCATCTACCACCTCCTCGCAGTTTCTCTCTCTGACCTCTGTTTCCCAGGGCTATCTACAGCGATGTCATTTGCCCCCTGTTGAAGGCTTGGAGTCATCACAGTGTCCTCAATCCTGTTAAGGACGTCATGAGGGTCTTCAACTCCAACGTAAGTTCCTCCTCACACCCTTGCATACCACTACCTCTGACTTTTTATCTAGGTGATTCCAGATCTGTTCAAATCCGCCACATACCCAATATGTGCACTTCTCCAGAAAATCTGGAAGTATGCCATTATCGATCTCGCTGAGGGCATCGTCGTCGACCCTTGTCTAATAGAACTGGTATCCATGCTTGAGCGCAGCCTCAACTTTGCCCACACCGGTAGCGCTCGTGTCTTAACAAAGAGTCTCATGGATCGATCGTGGTTATCCCTGGGGCTTCTGCATGATGGCCTTCCTTGTTTGTCTGACGCGTTTGTGGCCCCTGCATCCTTGACCATGGGCATCATCTCTGTAAGGCAGGATGCTTGGCCTGTAGATGTAAAAACGTGCAGGCCACTCACATCATCAGCGCATTCACAACAGCTTACCTATGGCGAACAACACTATGAGGTAAGGGTTTGTCTCTATTCTCTTCGGACAATTCTGTGTCATGAAACAGACTGCCCATCTGGCATGTGTTTCTTTGTCATGCCATCGCTCACCATGCATTCTCTAGGTGTATCTTGCAAGGTTTACTATCCGCCATGCCATAAAACACATGCCTCAAGACGTTCACTCAGATATTCCAGATGAAACGGCGAGAATTTCTTGCTATGCTGCAGAGATTGCCATGCGTATATACTTTGACGATGTCAAGCGTCTCGTCGTCGCAAATGTATCGGATGAACTAGCCCCTCTATTAGCATCCCAAGACAGACAGATAGTTCGTGATGCTAACAATAGACACCTGGCCCTCTCTCGCTGGTCAGACGAGCCGTTTCCCTTGTCCTATGAACCAACAGTGCATGCCAACTTGATGGCAGCCACTGTTGTCCCGCATGGGGGTCGGATTGCCTTGACGGAAGCTTCATTAGGTCGCAAGCCCATTTCCTTCATTGTAAGCATCCTCCTCAAGCATGCCCGTCCAGAACAACGTCGTCGCGAGCCTCCCTTCATCACAAAGGGAAATTTCAAGCAGGTCCTTCGAATTGCTGTTCAGGAAATCACCAACACTGCATCTTCGAATCCGACGTATGAAAAAGATATAGGGACCCTCCTCGCCGCCTCCTTTTCCCACGTATTTCAGTCCCTCAAAATAAACCATGTCCCCTGGTCACGAAATCCAGCCCCTGGTATACCAAATCCATCCTCCATCATCATGCATACCGTCTGGCTTGGTTTGGGTGGGAAGTCTGCGGCACCTCCAGGCCAACTGGCCCTGTTATTGAGACAACCACAATCTAACCTGGACTTGGCTGTTGTAACCTCTGCACAAGTGAAGGCAGACGATCCCCGTGGAGAATGGTCCGCCATGGACGTCCTCCTCAAGGATTTCCAGTCCGTTGCACACAAGACTATCCTCCCCATCAAATACAATACTGAAAATGGATCCTTGGGCCACGCGAGAGGGGCCTACATCACTGAGGCGTACAACTATGTGAAGTTATCCTACAATGCCTCCAACCCCGTCCACCACATGGCTGTAATTTGTTCGATCATCTGCGCAGGCACTTTGCCTCAAATATTTATGCCAACCCTGGAACGTGCCTATCCCGAAAATCCGAGCGCTTGGCCAGACTTCATTTGAAACCTGGATTGGATGGTTCGGCCTTCACACAAGGGTGTCTCTCATCCAGGCCCCTTTATCACGATGGTCACCACCTTTGTCATCTCGCATCTGGATCCTGATTCGCCCCTGTCGAGACGCATTGCTCATGGAGAGGATGTAAAGGAGTGGTTGGCAAAGCATTGTATGCATCCTCCCCTTTTCTCTCCACATCTTTCTCATGCTTCTCCCGGATCAGCTGCAAAAGGGATTACAATATTTCTTTTATGTCGCCTTGGCCTTGCAAAGGTCATCTCGAAGGCAGGATTCCGTTCAGCAAAGTGGAAGAAAGACATCATTCCTCTTACCTCGCCTGAAATCGTCATCAAGCTTACAGAAGTACTGCGGTTAATAAGCAACAAACACATTTATGCTGGTTATGATGCCGTCAGTTACCTGATGGGTACTAAGACTGCTGACCTGCTTGCAGACAACCATTTTGTTATTCCCCGTGCGCTTCCTGCAGCTTTGGTGCTTCCCTCTTCAAGTTCCTTGACGGGAAAACGTGCGACAAATACAAGGAACGATGATGGTAGGGTTGCAACCTCCAGCGATGAAAGAGGTGCAAGGAAAGTATCGAGGCATACTTAGTCTACATTTCGCCTGTCCGCCGTTTTTCATATTTGAACTGAAGTATGTATGACGTTGTGCAGTCTTGGAGCAGCAGGCTATGAAGAATAGAAGGTATGTGTGAACTAATAGGTCACCAGCCTCCACGGCCCTCCAGACACAGGGGTGCTTGAAACTCTCAGTAAATGAGTCAGAGTACGCATCGATGGCGGTCAGCATATTTTCCAGCAAGCAGTCATGGTTTAAGCAGCGATGGGAAGGCCAGCCCAGCCCAAAGGCAGAGACCATAGCGCAGCTTTTTTTTTTGGAACCCACATTGCCCTGCATCAGAATAAGTACCCTTTGCCACCCAACTACCCGTTCACGCCGGGCGTTGGCTCGCTCAGTGTGAACGGGTGGTCGGGTGGCAAGTGGGTTGCCTGGTTACCTGGTAGGCATGCTCACTCGCTCATTTCTGCCCCTTTGGTTGAAAAAAAAATGTGCAATGGGATATTGGAATATTGCGGCATGGTAATCAAAAGAAAAATATGCAGGCATAAATGCGCAGATTTACGGCCATAAAAAGCTGGCCAAAATTGAGGCATTACCTCTGCAAAATTATGACCTGCCCAAAAACAATGATATCAACGTCGCTATGCGGTTGACGACGCTGATAAAAGTACAAAACTTGTAGCGACTAACAAACCAAAAAAAATTGGCATAAAGAGGGCAATATTATATGGCTGCCACCAGGCAGCACTGTAAGCAAATGATATGTGAATGTTGGGGTTAAAACTTGACTTGGCTTGTAACGTCAGCATTGGAATCGGTGTACTAATCCAATGAGTTTAGCTGAGTCTAATCATGTACAGAAGGGTAGAAATTCAATGCTGTGGTGTGCCAGTGTGACAGAGTCAAGCAGACAGAATGAAAGCAATGAAGGATAGGGACAAATGGTATATAATGCTATGAATACTCAGGCGGTTGGAGGAGGGATACAGGAGTAACCTCTGAGTTACCTTCTGCCAGTGAATGCTCCCAGATGTCAATATTCGAGCGGCAAGTTGTTGTTGCTCCTCTCAACTCATCACTCGTGACACCTAAATACCATAAAATGTTCTGCACCACATGGACCAGCTCGGTGAGTGATGCAGACCATTTGGGTGCTTGAATGTCTGGACTGATATGTGAGTCTTGACAAGGTGAAGCACTATGGATGAACCTTAGTGATTTAGTGACACAGACGCTAAGTTGAATGTCTATCTAGGGCCTTGCCATCTTGGGCAGTTGGCACCACAGGGTTCTGCTGCCCCTCTCCCCTGCCGCTCAACCTCCTTTGACTTCCTGACGAAGAGCGACCTCAACTCCAGGGGGGTGGGGAACACGTGCCAGTAGACATTTGGGGCAGTCTTGTCTAGCATAAAAGCCAGGCCCTCCAGGTGCCTGTCCCTGACGTAGGCAGAGCTCCACTTGCAAAGCCGGCATGTCATGCGAATCCCTGACTCTCTGCTCTCCACGAGGAAATCGTGGGTCGTGGGTACACATCCCTCCGTCCCGCAGGCATTGAATTCGATCCCCCATGGTCTGAGAGGGGGATAATGCATCGCGATCTGCCTTGTGATGACCCCACCAGCACCCGGACCTCACTCCCGGAACATCACTACTGCATTATTGTTACGCAGTAGGTTGAGGTCATGGCCGACCGCGTGCAGGATGGTGTCCCAGATGTTAGCCGTCTTTTCTAGACCAACAGCTTCTATGACCTGGCTGACAACACCTTTGATTTGCACGGGCAGTGTTGCTATTCCCCCGAATGTGAGAATGAAGTCAAAAATGTCTCTTAATCACGGTTCAGAAAATGGGATTCAAGATTCCAGGTGTGGACGGCTCACCTTTCCACCAGCGACTTCAGCTGTCTAGCGGACTCTCGGGTACGAATCGTTGGCCCACACGTACACAGGATCAGCCCCCTCCACCCACCACGATGGAAGGGCGAGTCGCTGTACCAAGTCTCCTTGTCTGGTGGGTTGTACCCGCAGGCAGCAGTGCTGGTTGCTTTCATTTCCTGAAGGAGCCCTTCCCCGAAGAAGTTTTGTAGCAGGTCCTCAACTGCAGCACACCTGGGAGCACTTAAGCCCCCTGCCCACTGTAGGTGGCCCATTAGGCTGTCAGAGTGGGTGTCGATGATGACAAACGTGTTCGCTGGGACTTTTGACTGGACCGAATGCGTGAGAAACTTGGATGCATGGACCGCTTCTCTTATTGCTGCCTTTTCTCCACCAGGCTTCAGGATGACGCTTGCCAGGCAGAGCTGTGAGAATGTTTTAGCATAGTACGAGGGGCCTAACTTTGTTATAAATACTTACGTTGTTGGGGAAGGCTATGTAGCGGTATTCAAAATCCAAGCGTAGCGAATCCTGGACGTAGTTGTCAAAGCCCAATGCTGGGTGTGAGGTGAGCAGCACCATGGGCCAGGTTAGCTTTCCCCGCTTCTTTCCCGCATATCCGGCAAAACCATACTGTGAACATTAACTTTGGAAACCATATGTGATGGGGGTGGAAATGAGCACTCACAGAAGGTTCTGCCTTCTCGTCGGCTGCCTGACCTTTCCAGCGCCTCTGGTCACAAGCGAGGCAGTAGAAGGGCGCTCCCTTTGCCTTCGTCTTGAAGGCGATGCATCCGGTTCCAAACGGCTTCACCTGTTCACACATGTACACCCCACACTTGCTGCATTCATTCACGATGTTGGTCATGTGGTCACCACAGAAGTTGCAGAAGGCCTTCTTGACGACTAGCGGCGGCAGTTGGGGCTCCAATTCTGCATAAGCCCCCTTGTATGCAAGTCAGCATAGTGCATTATAAGCCGTCACATACCGTCTACGTCCATTGGGTCTGCAGGATTCTCGATTTCATTAGCTCCTGCAGTGCTACTCGCTACTCGTCCACCGGCCGGTCATCTTATTCGGATCATCAGCGGTTGAGACATGTTGAGAGATGGCTGGGGTGGTCGCTCACATTTTTTAAGGGCGGCCCACGTTCCACAACACGTGCTCGGCAAGGGAAGGAAAATTTGGAATGTGGTTGTTGTTCTTCATTTCTGAAGTCTGTTGGTGCTGGATGGGCTAAGTGATAGGCTTACGTTCTATTTTAACATGCAGTTATATGTTTGCGGGTGTTCGAGTTAGACTCATGACCAGCCCATCTGAAAAGGGTAAGTAGGATCCGCCATTTGCAAAACAAACTTGTGTGAACTTGTGACACTTGGTCACATGAGAGCTCTTTCGAGAGAACTGGTTAACGTCCTCAATTTGTAGGAGACTGCTCTACTAGTGTCACGAAGGTGACGCGAAGAAGAGACCAAAAGACGGGGCAAAAGTAAATCGTGTTCCAGTCTGCCATGTAGCTAATCTCGACAGTTCTTAAGTACAGGATAGGAGAGTGTAACCAAGCTACACTACAGGAACGAATGAAGGGGTATCTGCCAGCTCGCTTGGCGAGATGCGGTAGGCGAGTAAGAACCATATGATAATGTCGGAGCGCGTGATTGACGATGATGAAATAAAAGGAAGTGGTCCGAGGAGATATATGTGGTAGTCAGAGGGCGGCCGAATGGATTGCTGGGCAGCTGGTGGTGAAGTGTACGCTGCACGCGCTACATCCCCCTCCAGCGGCGGGCTACGCCGCTTCCTCTGGGTGATTGGTAAACTCGGTATGGGTTCCGGCAGCAGTGCCAACCTCATCGGCCAGTTCGTGGGTCCCTTCTGTGAATTCCGTGATGCTAACCTCCGCTTCGTATTCCAGCTCCACTCCAGCCATATCTTCGTCTATTTCTTCGACTGCAACCTCCACTGGCAGAGGCCGGCCTGGTTGGTGGGTAGGGAGTCGAGCGCTCCCGGTCTGTCCAGGTCCGGGGACAATGACGTGAGTATATTGCCCGTTCAGGAGCTCGTCTCGCTGTTCCTCAACCCAGAGCCATTCTAACTCGATCTCCATGGGACGACGCTCGGAGCTGAGGCCATCGATGCGGTCGACCATTTCGTCGAATTTAGTCTGGAGCCCTTGGTCACAGCCCTGGTCCCGTTTCTTTCCTTTTCCGCGGTTCCTCCCCTCGTTCCGGCTACCTCCTCCCTCGCAGTCTGACCCTGACCACTCTCTCTTCCCATCACACGTCCCTCACCCCTAGCGAACGGGTCGAACCGTCTCGCGTTCGTCCCTCTCCTGCTGACTGACCTTCCTCTAACCCCGGACCGCTCCGCAAATTGCCGATCTCGCGCGATCTGTCCGGCGGCATAGGCCTCGAGCACTGTGGTGTGCTGAGCGTGAGAGACCATTGACTGTGGTTGGGGAGGGGGGTTGTCCCCGAAGAATGTCTCGGGGTTCGGTTCCGGTAAGGAGGGCGGTATCGCGCGCTGATTGTCGTCCCAGACCGTGAAAGTGGTTTTCATCCCACGCTCTGCATTAAAAGTTTCGGCTAGTAGCAGATACCCGATCAGTGGTGGATCGTGCAAGGACACCGACGTGGAAGCCCGTAGCCGTGTGCTGTACAATAAACACAGCTGAATATACCAGCATGGGACAAGGTGCGTGTCGGGCCCATCAAACAGAACGTAGTCCTCGTTGTGTCGTAGGAGGTTGCGTGCGCGCGACAGATCATCTCGAGGGGATCCAGCCATTTCGTGCATCGCTAGGACTCCGCATGCCCCACTAAATACCTGTAGGTCGTTGACAGGTGGGTTCCCCGTTCCCATGGGCAGCTCCTCGATACGAGGCACATCAATCAATTCCAGGTACTCGGTGAGTCATTCCACACGTTCGAGTGCATGGTAGGGCAGCCAGGTGATACCACCTGCCGTCCATTTGACTTCAAACAGGGCAAGATCTGTTCCTCGGCCCGAGTGTGACACAATTCGGTCAATCGCCCATTCGGGCTCAGGGTCCCTGAAATCGGCAATTGGGTCTCCAATCGCCCAGGTAACAAACGATTGTCGTTAGGTACGTGTATTCGCAACAGGGATGCATGGAATACTGGGTGGATACCACGCTGTTGCTGTTTCAATCGCGCAGATAATTCCAATTCGTACGAGAAATTCCCAAAGTCTCTAATTATCGGGTATGGTCCCACAGACTTGGGTATCAGTTTTCGTGCGTGACCCTTCGGAAGCGACAGGTTCTTAGTTGATATGTACACCAAATCACCCGTACTAAACGGTGAGTTCTGTCGCTTTCTATTCGCGCTTCACGTTTGTTTAGCTCGCGATTCCAGGAGTGCGTCATGCGCTGCCATGACCCCCTGCTTCATCCGTAACGCGAAGGTACGCACGCTCGGGTATTCTTCGTTTAACGGTTCATTCCAGACAAAAGACTTAGTTTGTCTTCCAAAGTTCAAAAAGAAAGGCGAGAATCCAGTAGAGTCAGACCTCGCCGAATTAATGGCAAACTCGATCGCCGGTAAGCGAGCAGCCCAGTCCCGTTGGTTAGTGCCGATGCACGCTCGTAACATCTGACCAATTGTTCGGTTAGCGCGTTCCGTGGATCCGTCCAACTGGGGGTAATAAACGCTCGACATGCGCCTCTCGACACCGATCAGCCGATTCAGGTGAGTCCAGAACGCGCTCGTGAATAGTACGTCCTGATCGCTTACGAGGGACTTAGGCAGCCCGTGCAGTTTGCATACGTTCGCGAAAATCAACTCAGTGATCTCTCGCGCCGTGTAGTTAGTTCGCCGCCCAGGTACGAGGTGTACCATTCCCGTGAGCAAATCAATAACTGCTGTGATAGAGTTGAATTCGCCGTCCCGATTCTTTAGTAGGCCGTATGGTTTCTGGTTAGTCGGTTTGCTCCGCTGACATGTCTGACATGATTCACAGAATTTCTGTACGTCGGAAACCATGCTCGGCCACCATAGGTGCTCCCGAAGGTAAGTAAGTGTCTTATGTGTTCCTAGATGGGCAAGTACTGAATGCGCCTGTGAAATAAGTAGCTCGCGCGCACTTCTTCCATCCACGCGGACGTTTGGGACACACAGGAGCCGTTGCCCATTCACTTGGATAAAGACGTACCCGTCTTGTATTTCGAAATTATGGTAAGTTTCCGGTTTCTCGAGCACAAGGCTAAACAATGAATCTTCGGCATAGTTGTTTTTTATTTTAGACAACACATTGTCCCCATCGTACAATGAGGTGGGTAATGCCGGCTCGGCGGGTGCGTGTCTGTCATTCGTGACCAGTTGACTCGCCTCGTCGGTAGGGTTGACCAGAGGGGTTGTGATCTCCAAATCCCCCCCCTCCGGTCGTTTTCGAGGACCGTGCACAACGACCTTATTGCGCATGTGACGGGCGAACTCTGCTGACATCTCTGGCCGCCCTGATTCAGCCGGTGCGGCAGCGCGCGTACGAACAGATGGTGCCATTTGCGGGACAGCGCCACGGCGTACCCGCGTGGACGGTCCAGAGTCCAGGATTACAGGAGCCGGCTGCGACGGTGCCAGCGAGGACTCCGGCGCCGGAGCGTCGGTACCAGCATGGTTGCCTGCTCCCAACGCGCGAGCCTCGCGCTTACTGGCCAGCCTCGCGCTACGCCAGGGCTGAGAGGCCAACGCTTCGGCCCCGACCAATACCGGCGTAGACACCGGAGCCGACGTGGACTCGAGGCCGGCCGACCCGACCAGCTGCAGAAACTCAGTCAGCGCACGCACTGTACCCGGGGCATTGTACGAGTACAGCCACGAAAGAGCGTCCGGCAGGACATTCAACGTCCCCGGTACGTACTCAATGACGAAATCGAACTCGCTGATTTTTTCCAGCCAGCGCGCCTGTCGCCCGCCAAGTTCCGCTGGTTGTATACATGGATCAGGCCCTTATGGTCAGTCAGCCACGTAAAGTCGACTCCCTGCAGGATGTCCCGGTAACGCAGCATACCCTCCACTCCCGCCAGCATTTCCTGCTCGTGGACGGGGTAATTCTGTTGTGCTGGATTCATTTTTGCGCTGAAGAACGCGGCCACCCGGGCGGATTTCCAGTCCGCACCTTGTGCAATGACGGCCGCAACGCCATTGAAGCAAGCGTCGGTCATCAGCCAAATGCGCGGCGCATCTGGTCCTTAATCCAGGGGCACGCGCCGATGATTGCGACACGCTTGGACGTAATGCTTCACCTCAAGGAAGGCGCGCTGCTCAGTCTCCGTCCATCAGAACGGTACGTTATCACCATTATTGCCGAGAGAACCCCCATGGGTACCCTGACCTTGTAGATATCGTCTGCGAGATAGCCAGCTGCTCCTATGAATCCACGTAGTAAGTCACAGTTGGAGGGTGTTTTCCAACTAATGATGGAGTCGACTTAGTCTGGATCCATCCGGATGCCGTCGTCGTCAACAATACGACCCAATATCTTCATTTCTGCGCAGAGGAATTGAAGTTTGTCTCGGCCAAGGTAAAGTTTTTCACGTTCAAGTATGCTGAGAACTGTCCGGACATGCTCAACGTGCTCGCGTAGGGTGTCGGAGTAGATTATGATGTCGTCGAGATAGACGTCCATCCAGCGGCCAATGGAACTGCTGAAAAGATGGTTCATGAGGCCTTGGTAGGTCGCTGGCGCATTACAGTCCCCCATCTGGACTACCAGGCTAATCATGTTGCCATCAGGCATAGTTACCACTGTACGGTCAACGTGTTCCGGTACGACGCGAATTTACTCGTATGCGTCCTGTCCATCAATTAGCGACCGGTACTTCCATTTACTGAGGCGTCGCAGGATCCCATCGATATCGGGCAAGGGCGCAGACAGTTTGTGAGTATTTTTATTACGTTCGCGTAGGTCTACGACCGTTCGCAGCTTATCCGTGTTAGTTTTCCGGATTAATAGCATCGGCACGGCATTGCTGTTTGTCGTGACCTTCCATCGACCGGTCGCAATGTAAGCACGTCGCTTCTCGTCCCATTGCGGTCTCATCGCTTCCGGGCATCGCGACGGTCTCCAAGGGTAGATCTTGTTAGGATCGATCAAAGGTATAGTGTGATTAATTGCTCGTAGGGGAGGCAGCGTCGTCTCACTCGCTTTCGCACACAGGGGCTGGGCCATCTCGTACAATTGTGAACGCACACTGTCCACATGTTCAGCCATCACCTCCGCTGCTCTCGATTCGAGGACCTGGACCTGCGGACCCTTAATTGGCAATGGCTGCGTGCTGCCAATGATCACGTGCGGATTATTCAGGCCCACCATCACCTGATGCTGGAATAATGGCATTCCTAGGATGAGGTCATAATTTTTGTAAGTTGATGACATCGAAACACCGCTCGTCATTAATGCCTTGGTAGGTCAATCAAGCCTTCGTGCCAAAGTTGACCTTAGAGCGGGATCCTTGGACTGCCAACTGCACAGTGAGCGGTTTGGCCAGTTCAATTTTGGTGAGGTTCAGTTGCTCCGCTAGCATAGTTGAAATGAAATCCGCTAACGATCCAGAGTCGATCAGCACGTGGGCGGGCTGCCCGTTTATCTCCACGATGACTACAACAGGTTTCGGTATCATCCGTTTGAAGTCCTTTGTGACCGCCGCATTCTGTTGAAGTGACGGATACATGTCGGGTGATACTTGTGCGCCAAATAAGCCGACTTCCACCGGATCCGGGTCAGATAACCAAACTACCGGATACCGTTCCCAAGGAATCGGTTCACCGTTCACTTCGACGGCCCAGACGCACTCGCCATTTTGTAAGTATTCCCATTTAACCATGGCCTGGTGCCTTAGTGAGTCTCGCTGTGTGCGGAAGAAGTCTTGCTTGATCAACTCATCCTCTGCAGACATTCCTACGAATCGAGCAGGCACACACTCGGTCAGAGGTGGGCCGTTCACCACACGCTCCGATTCTAGGCACGCACGGATTAAGTGAGTGATATACTACCCTGCTAGGTTGAATCGCTCGTGCCTGAGTACATTAATTGGAATCCAGGTATATGTATGTACATGTCATACCCATGATCCCAGATGGTATACTAGGGCTTCATTCCCCCCACACCCCCCTGTGCACAATGCTATATCCTAGTACATACACAATGATTATCCCAGTTTTGTCATGCAATCTATCTTCTATCTATTTTACAAATCCCTGCACTTGCATTCAGTAGAACTTTGTAAATAATCACTACAGCCAGCATACTAACAGTTACTAAATTAACATGTTGCTTTCAACTTTTCCTTCTTCAATTTCATTGTATGTATTTGTATAAGTATGTGTGAATCAAAGCTCCAAATTTCTAAATACTTTTGTCCAAACTATGTTTACAACTTTTGTATCTCTTTGATCCTTTGGAAACAACACCTTGATATTTCTTGGATGTGTACATCTTGAAAGTGCCACATACAGCTGCCCATGAGAAAACACAGGTGTGCTCAAGTTCAGCCCCACATGGTTTACAG
>JBBPMP010000513.1:0-18368 GCA_038090395.1 Boletales sp. KT-2023a
GTTTGCTTTGTCAATGCAAGTTATTTTTTTCATGTACGTTTCCCCATCGACCAAGCTGGGGCTGGAAGTTCGGGCCCTACTGCTGAATCTGTGCGAAGGGCACCTTCGTTTACTTGTCTGTCAGGCACCCTTCTCTGAGAATTAAGATCGGGCCGCCGAGCCGTGAAGTGGGGACACCGATGTATAGTACGAGCAGGGATGGAGTAACAGAAAGAGCGGTCTCAAGCCGGCGAAAGCTGTCAGCCCTGCTGTATCCGTTTAGGGTGCCAGTTAAGTGCCAGCCTCACATCCGCACCGAGGGGTAGGCCAATCTCCCTTGAGAGAGCCACACAGATACCTCAGCGTGATTGGTTGCAATCTGAGTGAGTAGACGGGAGGCTTCCAGAGGATGAGCCCTGCCTTTCGGGACCTTAGCCAGGCTGGGATTCTCCTCGTTACCATGCATTTCCAGGTGGGTGCCTTTGAGGGCTTGCTGGTCGATATCGGAGCCATGAAAACAACGTGACGATGGTATGGCAAGAGATGTAGAGGTGCATACTCACCGAACAAGCGTAGTATCGGTGAATTCACACTCCGGTTCGGCTGCAAGAGCACCTTACGCAGCCGCTGTTAAACCTTAGACGTCGGACAATGAAATGACTTGCATGGCCGAAATCAGTCAACGGAATTGAGGACGGTCGTTTTGGATTACAGAACGAAATCCATTTAGAAATTGACGTCGAAAACGGCCGATTTCAACATTGAAGGTCCCTAATTTATGCGTTACCATGCGGCCCAAAGTCAAATCGCTGTGGGATCTTCGCAAGTCCTGAGTCGGAGTCTGAATTTCAAAACTCAATGGAGGGCGAGCAAATCGGGCATAACCTTCATCTGCAAACCGTTGGAAATGAACGCTTAAAATGAGCTAACGTTCCGTTACCTTCACGATAGCGAAGGTATCCGATTGGCTGACTGCCCAAATCAGCTCAGTCACCTAGTAGGTTTGTCAGCACATGTTTCAAACTAACCAAACGGGGAACCGTTTTGGTGTTGAATGGTGCTTAATCCGCTGATAACTTGGACAAGTTATACTGGATTACCGACTGGGTGTTCCGCTCTGCATTTGCCCAAATGGATTGATCCTTGCAAGTGCATCCTAGAATGAAACCACTCGTTAATATCCGGGATCCATATATTACAGCAATGAGATGCAACTGCATTTAGCCCCAACTGAGCAAGCCTCTACTACGTCTGCTAGTTTCGTTGTTTGGGACGATGCATAAGATGACCATGACTAGAGCGGTTGACTTTCGGTGTCCATATGTATCTCTATTGCGATTTTGGATGTCGAATATTTTATGTCCCACATCACTCACGTGCACGGTCAGTGGCAACTACCGCTTAGTTCATCTGGTGATCCTAGACAAGCTAGAATAACTTCACTTGTTCGATAGCATACCCCGTTCTAAACCGATGTTCATACGATCAGCGATGGGATCCGTGCTCTCGCTCGGATTATTGATCGTCATGTCGATCTCCTACACTAATGGGGGCCCAATCCGCGACCGTAGTACGGAGTATAATTGTTTGGCTAACCACAGAAGTTGCATGTGCGATATCTCATCCAAAGATTCCAAATACCGCCTTGTTTTGCGTGAAAATAGGATTGGTGATCTCGTTATTTTAGGTTGGCGCAAGTCGAATCGGATATAAGACGTGGCAGCATCTATCGTGCCGAGCGCCAATGGGGTAGCCGAATAATTCAGCGCCTACTCCATTATATGAGGGTCTGTGCGAGCTTTGAGAAAAATCTGTTCATTCCTATCACCCACCCTTCCCCACCTCTCAGTTTTATCACGCTCTCACATACGAACAAATGTCCTGCGCCGCTCATGCAATGCGTGTACTTCACCTCTTTATTATCCATGACAACTCTAGGTCACCGGCTCTCATGTGACTATCAAAACTGGGGTGAGACGAAAATCTGACCTATCGATGCCATGATGAAATTGCGCATCCCCTGGCACATTATGGCGTCACTATTGGTGGGTTCATTTCCGAGACCGCCTCCATGCAGCGTGTGGCATCCAGTTTGGCAAGCTCACTAATGTGGAATCGCGAGGCAGCACCTCTGCTAGCCAACATGATAACGGATGCTGATATAACAGACGCACCACTCGGGTCCATCCATTACTCGACCCGTCGCCGTTTCTCTTCCCTCCAACGACCCAGTTCAGCTCCACAGAATTTATATACCCCTGCCTTCGTAAGCATCGTACCTCTATCTTTAAAATATCTATTAACTCTCGTGTAGATCAATGCAATTCCATTCTCTGCCGGTACATTACCACCCTTACGGTGCATTCCATGGGCATTGGGATCTTGGGGTAACTAGCGCCTTTCATTTTGCACGAGCTTAATCTTATGTCCTTTTAGCATACAAACTCTCATCAAAATCATTCGACAGGACAACCTCTTCCACCTTACCAGTACGGTTCCTGTCTCGCTCCTTTCTCGAGACCTGACCTGATTTTCTAGAGCCGCGACTATGGCGGGCAATTACTTGCATCAATGCATGTGGCACATTGAAGGCAACGTAGTTTGCGGTGAACTTTTCGGGACCTTCGATGAGTTGATCGTGCACCTCGGCCTTGCTCACGACGTTCAGGGCCCCCCGAAGCGGAAGTTGCTGTGTCGCTGGTGGAAACCTCACGGGGGGCCATGCAATCGCGAGCATCGACGGCACGCGTTCCGGCGCCACGTAGCGACCCACATCGGTCTCAGGTCGCCATGCAGTAGCTGCTCGCAGACATTCTCCCGTCCAGATACGCTGCGTGCACACATGAAGAAGAAGCACCCCCAGCATGAGTCTCATTTCCTATAGTCCTTTTTAGAGGGACGGATTTTTGCATCCATTTGTAATGGTCTGAACATATCGTTTGTAACTAGCTTATCCTGGTGGTTGCTGGTCTATTTTCGATTATATTCTGTATTGTCATCCGTATTCATGCACGCGTATTTTGTATAACTTATGGAAAAATAGTGGAATTTCATGCGCTGGGCTGCTACCGGAGTTGAGCATTGAGGAGAGTCGCGACCCGGCTTCACATGATGAAACGAGGTGGCCAGGCGACGGAAATGCCGTTGGCAAAAAAACCATCATTTCCCACCTGCGATGTACCTTGGTATGCTAGCCAACTAATTATGAATCGATGCAGCAGACAGCCGTACGTCTCACAAATCCCATTGATCGTTCACGTGATGGGGTCAGTCGCCGTCGCACGCCATCAGCGGTGACGGAGATGGAACAAAGTTACTCAAAAACGACAGAGATTACTGATCGGATATGATTATCAGCATGCCGAACAAATCTGTCTGTCCCAAAACGCCAACTGAACAAAACTTCCATCGTTATTTCCAATGGTAGGCATGACTCGCGTGAGCCACGATGGATGCCCGTTATCTTTCATTTCGTATTTGGCTGGCGATGGCGTCCAAGCCATGGTGGTAACCCGGCAGGCTGCCACCTGCCTCGTGTCTTCGATGAGGGATGACCCGGGAGTGATAGAGAAATGCAGCGTTTGTCTTTACGTCGCGTCAACAAAGGAACAAAGATGTCCGCCTACACTATTTTGAGCGGAAATGAGATGAGGATGGTAACTTGGGATTTGAAACCACCGCCAAAAAGGCTGACCACGACACGCCAAACGCACGTACGATTGGTGTGATGGTCTGTGGCACCAGAAAGGGGGTCTGGAGCTCACTGTTGTAATTCATCATCAGGAACGTTATGGGTTTGCGGCGGAGTCTGTCGGCGGCACAGACCGAATCGTAAGCAAAAAGTCCTCCTAAGATGGCGTGTCCTCGTGGATACGGACAACTTCTTGCCAGCCTCACATAGGCATGCAGGTGCCTATCCACTGAGAATATCCGCGCATGCCCATCAATTATAGGTATCCATCTGAAAAAGGAGTCGTTACCAATTGTCTCGTCCAAACCGGAGAGGGAAGCGGTCAAATCGGCTTCTGCGGAATGGACCGCAGCGGAAGATTAACCGGCGTGCGCTCGCGGAATTAATTTATACTACGATTCTTTTTGCGCGATGTTCCGGTCGTTTTTTTTGAGAGCAGCCTGGCTGTTGCCTCTACTTTCAAGCGCATCAATCCCCCGACACGAAACACATGTTTGCGAACATCGTCACTCACATCAACTCGGCGATCCCCGACAAACGATGTTTTCTTTTCGAGGCGTCCTTTTCCGCTTGAACGCTTCACGTTCTCTTGCAGACGTTGACTTGTCGCACACCATGACGACAGTATCTTTCTTGATTTTGATGCCCCCGATGTAAAAAGTCAATGTAAGAAATAGTAGAGACTGCGGAATATCCCTAGCTGGGGCCTGTATGGATACCGTGAAGTGAAATCGAATGGGCGAGTGGATCAAGAGGAACTGGCTTAAGAAAGCTAATGCAATCCTGTGTAAATGCAGTGGATCCGAATAGAAAGGTACGAGGCGGTCCAAAAGCTGTATAGGTCAGAACCATTACAATTACGGGTATTCCGGTACAGTAGTGTACGTCAGACGTGGGACGGACAAAATGTATCTGGTAGTTTCGAAAATGAAACTCGGAAACCTTTGGATTTCAAGGAAACTGAAAGTTGGGAATATTTTGCGCGTTCGGACCTAGACTCGTGACCAGTCGTCTAGTTCGGACCTGGAATTAGTGTTACTAATATACCAAATAAAATTGTGCCGCCTCGCCAAATCCGGATGTTCCGCCTCGCCGAATTCGGGCTTCAGGTGGGTACTCCAGTGGTCATCATGTTCACCATTATGCAAGAGGGTGCATATTCTGCGGGTAAATTTGAATCACGCTGTCCCTAGTTGATCTTATCTCGAACAAAAATTCACCCCACCATTCTTCGCTAGGAAACCCACGTGTCTTCAGGCAGTAAGTACTGGTGTTTACCATATGCCTGGAAAACAAGCGGCCCCATTGGTAAAAGCCCCAAGGCACGCAGTTTCCACTGGTGTACCTGTGTGTTAAATGTCGTCATGCCAAACTAGGTCACGACGAGTAATATCGGCGTTACAGTTTGGCCAATCGATGGGCCCGGGCGGGTCTCACAGATATGCGCATCTCGCGGTAAACACATTTTCGTTAACCGAATATACCGACGATATCTTCGCAGGATTCCTTTCTTGAAGTTGTTGTATCATAGCATGGGCATGCGATGACGTGATATGCAGTATAGGGTCCTGCACAGGCGCAGCTGCCAACTACCACTGGCTACAGGAATCATGGCTGTTCGAGAGGGGCGGCAGTGTCTACTGGAATCTGGAAAGGATATAAGCCCGCTTGTCATTGTGTCGCGAAAATGATCCCCAGCATCCGTCATTACGAACTATGGAACGGTGGGCTGAGTGTCTATGGTGATTATTTTTATCGCTGTTCCCAGGGTAATTCTCATGTCCCCAACACGTTGTCCTCCCAGTCTGTCCTTCGCTTCGAATCTTCATCGATTTCATTTCAAGCCAATCTAGACGAGTGCAAACAAGTCGACAACTAGTTGACCGGCGACATGGTGATGGCCGATTCTGGCTTGCGGGTGTCAATTCGCCATGCCAATCTTAGGGTTCAATCGAATTCTTGGCAGCCCGCCGTTGGCGTTGGTCGTTCGGAAGGTTACCAAGTGGCCAGGAGTTTGGCAGTCGCTTCTGCCATATAACCGCGGATTCAGGCCTTCATCGACTTCGTTGCCTCCATTGGCCTTTGATAGCGCGTGAAGCACTCTCTCCGTTATGCATCACAATTTCTTCGATCTTCAAGACACATATGGCCCAGAGGAGTATGCGGAGTGAGCCTCCACGCCGATGCTGGATTCCACATTGCTGACTTGCCCAGGTTGTCAGCTTTCGGCGTATTTGTGGATGGCACCTATGGCTGGGGATCGAATCTGACGGCCTCTCCGGATCAGGTTACGAAGTCAGTGTACGGTCTACTCGTCCATCGCGTCCACTAACGGTGCATAAAAGACCCCTTCCAGAATGTGACACGAGTGTTTTCGTACCTCAGTGCCCCTCGGCTACATGCTTGCCCCCTCAAGGAGCTAATTTTGTCGATATCTATGCCCCACCTGACGTGCATAACCCATACAACTTCTCCGGTCCTCATTTTCGAACGGATTCGCACCTTCCCGTACGCTCTGGGACAATGCCGGGTTTTTCCCCAGCTGCAAACCAACTACCAGCTAGTCTTAACGCTGACCATTCCGTGCCATTCAACGTTTTCCAAAGTCACCCCCAGCCCCCCGTGAGCACACTCTTCTATCTGCCAACGTGTTTACATTCTTTGCTTACGCCATCTACCAATTGTGCAGGTCGTGAGCTGTGGCTTACCTATGCGATTTCACATATCCGGCTTTCCGTCAGATCAGCTCGCCCAGTTGGACGGCGTGTTTGATATGCAGCCCCGACGCTATGATCCCCAGGAGTTTGTTGAGGGCACCCAACAAAATTTCCAGGCCAGGAAGGCATACTATCGACATACGCAACCTGCCGTGGCTGGTGCGGCTCCGAATGTTTCTACTTTCCCTTCGGCTTCATCAGTTTCTGCTATTGTTCCTCTTCCTCCGAAGAAAAGGACATCAGTCCGTCGAAACTCGCAGGGGGGTTGTTATAGCGCTGGTTCCCCCTACCCTTCAACCAAGATTCGGGCAATGTCTTCCCCAGTCCAAACTGCTTTGCCTATAGACATGGCTCTCCATATTTGCAGATGGGTACGGGACGATGGTCTCATATGTGGGGAAGCTATCTCAAGGGCAACTCTCACGGAGCACCTCGCTACCCATGGTGTCGAAAAGCTGGCACGTGATTATAAATTGTCGTGTAGGTGGCATGGATGCCGTCTCAAGGGAGGGAAGGGTATGATGAACCGCGAAAGTATCGCACGTCATATGAAGGAAAAACATCTTGGTGTCAAGCGACCATCGTACTAGTCTCCGACGCAACCGGTTGTCTCAGGGGGCCCAGAGTCTGCATATCTCTTATTGGAGCATACTTAACACACTTCCCTAGCCTATGTTTCCCGGCGCAGGACCGCCGATATTAGAAAATGGCTTTATGGCGGCCGCGATTAATGGTCGTAAAATATATCATTAGTTACTTGATCTATGATGTGAATGTCTAATAAATAATTGCCTCGTGTTGCTCTGTCTATGTCGTCGCTGTACGAATCCAACAGCGCCCGCATTGAATCCGCGAATTTGTCACGATCGGTGGCCGGGTTGGTCCCTTTTTCACGCAGCCAAGCTAAGCCTACTGACAAGTCAAATCAGGCGGCGGATTAACTTGTCACTTTGGCAGTTCATATCGGTAAGGGGGCTGATCTGAATTTCCGAATTTCCAAATCGTGCGGCGGGCTTCACAGACTCATCTCCCCGTCTCCAGGGTAGTAGTGTTTGTACCAGCACGAGCATCAAGGTTGATACGGACCAATGGTTTCTTTTCCCACCGATCATTTCTGACCAACCCGATAACAAGGTGCGACACTTCCATCGGATTCTGTCGACCCTATCAACAAGGGCTTCGAATTCTTGTCTCCAAGGATGACTGGGAGTGCAAGAGATCTGCCGAGAAGTAACCCTCGGCAAGCATGCCGCCTTTCAAACTCCGACGTCACGCCATACCGAGCCTCGCTCGAGTTCCCATCCACCGTGCGACGCAGCACAACACCGCCAACGGTGGCGGGCTACCGATGCCAATAGCGTGGGGGGTCGCTTGGGATTTAATCACGACCACATATACTTCTCTCCTCTGCGACGTCCCGTTCGGACAACCAAATCGACATCAGGCTCGTGCCCACAACATATATCCGATGGAAAGGTAAGACCAATTTGCCTACGTGCTGCTTCCTGTCTTCATTATGTAGCTTTATCTGATTTCATCATTTACACAGTAGACCAGTTCAGTCGACCCCATTCCTCGACTTCAGCTTTCCGTTCTGATCCAAGCAGACTGACAACAAAGTCAAATTGTCCGAATGATCCTACAAACTGGTTTCTACATACTCTGTAAGTAATATCGTCATCTCGTAATCCCAGAGCGTGTTTTCTGGCTTCCGTTGGACACCGGGGGTTTGGGCGCCTCGCTCGTGCGGCAAACCAGGTACCGAGGCTCCGAAGTGGTGCCATGGCGGAACTTTTCATTACACAAAGGACATTGTGACATCGATTTCTATTTCTTACCGTGTTTATGATAGGTTGCATGCTGTAGGCCGGGATGTACAATGCTGCTCGTACCCACTATTCTCGGGTGGATTTCTGTCAACTTGCAGACGGGTTTCGCTATACACATATAACAATCGACAAGCTTTCCGTCGTGCACTGTAGATTGTCTACCCGACAGAGAAGCCCTTGATCACCACTGGCAACAGTATGTTGCATGTTTTATGATATCCCACCTGTTTACTTCGCGATAACTAGATGTGCATACCCGGATCAGTCTGTTTGCAGTAGGAAAAGAAATTCAATTACGCCGCTAAGACGAAGCATTGATTGGGTTATCGAAGCGTCGATCGTCGGGTCCGACAATCTGATCAGACACCGGTGAAACTGACAGGTTCTTCAATGAGGTCAGATCAGTTTGATGTCATTTATCCAGCTTTTCAAACGATCGATCAGCGCTCCGATTTTGATCAAGATCTGTGGTAGTACTATGGTGGCAGTGTAATAATGATCAGGGCAGCACGTATTTCAAAACACCGATGGTTTTGCTGACTCGATCTGCAATACATTCGTTTGAACTTTCAATCTGCATAAAGCTCTCCCGGGAGACTCGGGTGGGTCTCAAGACTCATCCTGGCTTCGATTGGACTTCATTCGGGCCTTAAAGTGGCGCAGCATTCTTCTCTTCTCGTTGCACCCACCCCTCGTCTTTCCTTTCCCTTCGTCGCATCCGCCCCCCTTCCTAGCCTCCGGCGCTGCCATTCGGTGCCTGGCAGCTTCTCCTAGCCGGGCACTAAGCCCCCTTGTCGGGTTTTTCTTTCCTACGTTGCCAGGTCTTTCTGCCCCGCCCCTGCAGTTTTCACACATGGCATCGCTTGTTGTCGGAAGGCGACGCGCTCCTGCCCTCCCCGAACCACCATTCCATTTCAACTCGTTCTCTTCCTAGCTACTGAACACAAACTTGTCTCGTGCTACCGAACTTATTCCCTCGCCCTGCGCATCTCAAACGACACCCAAGGAGTGTAATTTACCTTCACACGGCGGTGATCCTCCTGTCGTTCATTTGACAAAACGATTACTCGCTACCGGTGTTTGACAAAAGGCGAACAAGTCTGGCTTATTTTGCTCACCGTTTAACCCACGTGGATTGTTCTTTGCAAGCGCATGCTGGGATGGAACCACTCGGTAATTTCTCATATATCTTATGGTGAGATACGGCTGTATTCAGCCCCAACTGAGCAAACCTCTACTAGTTTTCGTTGTTTCGGAAAACGGATGAACGGGATGATCATAATCGGGGCAATAAGCGTACGTTGACTTTCGGTGTTAATCTCCTTATCGCGATATTGGACGGTGAATATTTCATACCTGCACCCCTCGGCAGCAATCACCGCTTTGCTCATCAGTGGAAAGTCACCTGCTGCAAATGGCTGACCCCTTCTCTTAACTCAGATCTTCATACGATCTGGGACGGGACCCACCCTCTCGCACGGATCATTAATGGTCGTGCTCATATCTCATATTAATGGACGGAGAAGTCCTGCGGCCGTGGTACTGAATTTCTTTTCCAGTTACTGTCGGTTTATCAGAGAGCTATGGTGCTTTGCGTGTGCGTGCGATATCCCACATAAATGACGTCTTCTATTGTGTACAAATAACATCGAGGTTCTATGTAGAAAGGGTCAGCCCAGGTCCGGTCGGACATAAGGCGTAGCAAGCGCTTATGTGTCGAAGCGCCAAGATAGTCCAGCGTCTATTCCGTTTATGCCTGCTTTTTCACCCCTTCACCCTTCCCTCCTTGTGAGTTCATTATCACTCCATATAAACGACCATTCAAAACCATGTCCAAACTCCTGCACAACATTCGTTATCCATTTCTTATCTATGCTAAGGCAGGGTTACCAGCTCTCATGTGGCTGTTGGGGTCTGAGGTGTAAGTGAGAAATAATATAACCTATCGGCATGAAAATTTACCTCCCCTAGAGAATAGTCATTATTTGTCGTTCCTTTCGAGTTCCACCTCCATGCAACATGTCCCACACATGAGATTCTGCGAGGCTTCATTTTAGGTGGCACTGGCCGGCTCACCATAATTTCATGGATCAAGTGACCTTCCTTTTGGCAAGCTCTTCTAATAAATAGGAAAGCACGGTTCAACATCCCCACCAGCCAACACGAGAGTGGGTGCTGATGAATAGATGCACGAATCTACCACTTGCCCCATCACCGTTCTTCTTCCAACCCACAACCTAGCCCGATCCCAAAGGATTTGTATCTCTGTGCCTTTGTGAGCATCATACCTTTTCATCTAAACTACTACTAACCCTTGTGTAGATCGATGCATGCCCATTCTCTGCCGGTACACCACCACCCCTATGGTGCATACCATGGGCATTGGGGTCTCAATGTACTGTACCTAGTCCTTCATATTTCACACAAGCTCTATTTTACATCCTTTTAGCATGCAGGTGACCATCAAAGCCACCGGACAGGACAACCTCTTCCTCCTTTCCAGTATGGTGTCCCTTTTTTTTCGTCTCTTTGGACCTGACGTCACGTTGCAGAGTCACGACAACAGCGGGTGATCACTTCTGTCGATGCATGTGGCACGTCAGAAACAATACCGACTGCGGTCAACTTTTCAGCACCTTCGATAAGCCGGTCGAGCATCTCGGCCTCGCTCACGAAGTTCATGGCCCCCCGGAACGAAAGTTGTTGTGTCGCTGGTGGAAAGATGGGGGGCCACGCAATCACGAGTATCGGCGGCGTGGGATCCGACGTCACCTGGCGACCCATATCGGTCTCAGAGTGCCATGCAATAGCTGTTTGAAGTCGTTCTCCTGTCCAGATTCGTTGCGTGTACACATGAAAAAGAGGCACCCCCAGCCGAAGACCCCTTCCTATAGCACTTTCTCCACATTCCATTCACTGATGGTATGGTCATGTTTTCTTAAATCTACTTGATTCCAGTCGTCACTGTCGATTGCTTGATGTATGTATTTCATATGTTTTCATGGACACATATCATATGTAATTACGGAGATAATGTGACTTCATGTATGCAATACCACTGCTACCGGAATCAAACATCCGGGAAGTCGCCAGTTATGCAGTGAATGAAACAAGGTTGCCGTGTAGTGGGAGCGCCATCGGCAAAGGAATATATTGTCTGTAACGGAAACCCGCGCCCCCTGCTAAATGTGCCTTGATATGCTATTCAAGCATGGAGAACGGCGGAGATGACATGCAGTTCCCCAAAGGAGCAGAGATCACTGATCAGATACGACCATCAGCTGTGCCTAACAAATCTACCTATACTGAACTCAACTTTGATCGTCATTTCCGATCGCCACAATGGATGCCCGCTGTTTTTCCATCTCATCTTTGACCGACTATGGCATCCAGGCCATGGCGACAATATGGCAGGCCGCTATCTGCCTTATGTCTTCGATGAGGTGATGGAGCGATGGCTTGGACGCAACGTGAGTTTTTACATCGTACCAACGAAGGAGTGGAAACGTCCACCAACACTATTTTGAGCGGAAATGAGAGAGGTGACACAGCTGCCAAAGAGGCCGATCATCGGTCCATCAGAGGACATGACAAAACACACGCCCTGATGATATCATGGCGAGCATCGTCGGAAACCCGCACTCCAGGGATAGGACGAGGGCTAGTTGAGTAATTGTTGCGAGGCGTCGCTTTTTCGTTACCCCTTCGTCAGTTTGTAGCGTAAATGGCAGTGACCAATAGGTAATTGTCCGGAAATTTGTCCTCCTGGACTTCGTACCGGTTTCATCCGAGCATGATTACTAGCTGTCCCCTTCAGACCAGAAAGGAAGTGATAAAGTCTGCTAGCTCTCACCTCGGGCACGCACAAATAAGGTTCGTGAAAATATTCAAGAACACATTCCGCCCGAGATATTAAATTGGTGGTCCAGAAATATTTAATTCATATCTAAAATAGTAATTTAAATATTTTCTAATAACAGATCCAACAACAAATTTAATTTAATTACCCTAGACTTTCTTAGAATAAGTATAAGAGGATATGTTATCGCTTCATTCTCTAAATAAGTATTTGCAAGTATGTTGTAATCATCAATTTTAATATATAATTTTGAATAAGTTAAATGGTAACAGCCAATCAGAATGAAGCATTCCCAATATGTTCCGCTGACAAATGCAATATACAGATTTGGTCTGTGAATAGTATTCATATCAATAATTAATTTCCTTGTCATATGCAAAATATTTGACACATTCATATTGGTTGTCAGATGTTAAGTATGACTAAACTTTCTATTTAGAATATGTTCAGCCAAATATGATAAGCTATCATATATTTTACATAGTTACAAAACAAACTAAATTATTTTAGATGTATATAACAGGAAACCCAGGCAGAATATGTTCCCAGAGTGGAGCCCAATATGTCCACACAACTTATTTGTTCATGCCCAAGGTGTTATGTAGACCCAGGCCAGGTATGTATGAGAGCTGGTGTAAAAAAGCCAATGGATGAGAATCTATCTGAGTTGGGTAACCACTTCAGGAACTTGGGCAATGGTTACTAACTTAGGACTGGTTCAGACTGCTTGGTTAATGCAGAACCAAAAAACTGGTCCCAGGACTTGAGGACTATGACACCATTGCCCAAATTTGTAATGGTTACCCTTAGTACTATGTGTCATCATAATATTTCACCTTGTAAATTATGTATATCTACCAATAAGGTTTATTCAACTGACCCAACTCTCTTGTGATTGGTGTTAACCAAAGTCCCACAGACCTATCAGCTAACAATTTCACTCAAGTATGCCAGCCTCATCAGTGGACTAAGGGAGTCGCTCAGCATTCAAGTGGTGCCCTGTTTGGTTTGTTGGATTTTACAATCAGTATATGGTTGTTTAGCCATGTGCTTATGTAAGCCTGTGCCTACTTAGACTTTCAGTGCAGTACTCTTAGGTGTTACAATCATTTACCTATGCATCCTTTTTCCTTCCTTTTCCCTTTTGATAGATCTAGTAGTCAACCTACTTGTTCTGTATTCTCGATCTGTGCAATCTAGCGTATTCTCTTGAGTCACCCTTAGTCCCTCAGTCTCCTCAGTCCCTCAGTCCGTCCTTGTGATGTATAGTCTTCGTCCTTCGTCACCTTTGAGCTGAGTAGTACCTCTTCGTGAGCGTCCTGCTCGTTGGCATCTCTCAGACTTGGTCTTGGTCTATCAAAGGTATGCTCCATGTAACAAAAGATCGAGAATCACCCTCTGTCCCTCCTATTACGGAGTAGGACCCACCCCAGTACATCATTTACCGCTATAGCGCCCCAGCAGACAACTCCTCCGATGAGGAGCCCACTATCCCAGAGCCCACCCTTTCAACCCTTGAATTACATTGTCGTCAAAGGCTTGCCAGACGAAATTGCCCCAGTCCAGTGAACTCCCCATTCCAGACCACTGCTCCACCACCATCGTCTCTTCCCATAGTCACTGCCCCCACCCCATTGCCCAGTTCCCACATCTCTAGTACCCCCCCAGCATTCCCCATTAAGCTCAGCCCAGTTCTCCCCCATATCTCTCTCGCACCAACCCCTTTGCTCCCATCCACCTTCATCCCACCCAGCACCCCAGTCACTCTGCCCATTATGACTGAACTCAAAGCCGCCCTCCCCGCGGACTTCTCTGGTGATCCAGCCAACGCGGTTTGATGGATCAAGGCCATGAAGGCCTACTTCAAGATCAACAAAGCCCTCTACTCTTCCAACGACAGCAGAATCATGACCACATTAAACAAGATGAGCAAGGGACGAGGAGTCTCCTTCTCCGAAATGTGGTATGATCTCATGGCCAACACCACAATTGCTCAATCCAAGAAAACCTTCGACAAGTTTGTCGGGAACTTCGAATCCACCTTCTACCCCTTCAACACCAAAGCCACCGCCCGTCTCAAGCTCTCCAAACTCGTACAGAAGTCGTCCAAAGGAAAAGATGGCGAACACGATGATGGATTCCAAAAGTATATCACCGACTTCCAGAACCTCACTGCCAGAGCTGGTATCACTGACAAACTCACCCTCATCGACCAGTTCTCCCTGGGTCTTGACCAACAACTTGCCGTCATGATCCTCTCCATGTCCATTGTCCCCTCCACTCTCAGAGAGTGGCTCGACAAAGCGAAAACTTTCCATGCCCAGAAGGCCCACATCTAGGCTCTTCAATGAGGTCATCATACTCCCTCCTCCTTCGCTCATCCCACCACCACCACTGATCCCAATGCCATGGACGTTGATGCCATACGTGTCTCCAAACTCACCCCTGCTGAACGCTCTCACTGCTTTCAAGAAGGACTTTGTCTTCGCTGTCACCAGAAGGGACACAACGCCCAACAATGCAAGACTTTTGCATCCCCCTCACATACCACCAACCCCCCCAGACAACGCATCCAAACCACAGAAACCACCACCAGTACTCCCCCTCCTCCTACGCCTGCCAAGCAGCCTACTGCCCCAGAATCTTATGTCTCCCAACTCAGAACCTCCAGAAAGGACGAGGGAGAGATCCTCCAAACCCTAAAGCTTTGTTTTGATGAAGCTAAGGATGATTCCTCTTTGGGTTTTCAATGAGGGAGGATGTAGTAACATCTTCTTCCCTAGATATCTCTGCTGTAATTGTAGGACTGTCAAATGAACGAACTATGCGTCTCCCGGTTCGTCTACAAGCAGGATCGCAAACCGTTACCACCACCGCTCTCGTTGATTGCAGTGCAACAAATAACTTCATCGACATCTCTCTCGTACCCAAACTTCGCTCTGCCATTCGACGACTCCCTCAGAAGCTCACCACTTACAACGTCGATGGAACTCCAAACCACCAAGGAACCATCCAGTACTCCATTGCCGCCAACGTCATCTTTCCCCAATTATCTGACAAAATCACTTTCCTTGTCACCTCGCTTGGTTCTTCCCGCATCATTCTTGGAATGACCTGGCTGAAGAAACGCAACCCAGTCATAGACTGGTCCGCCAATACCCTCACCCTCCAGGACGCTGTGGTACCTCTCAGTGAGCATCCGCCCTGGACTGAGGATGTTGGCGAAACCTATCCCAAACATCTTGGAAAAATCACACTGTCCACCCATCTGGCGCAACAAGCACAACCCAAACTTGTTGACATTCCCTCCTGGTGTACCGAATTTGCTGACGTCTTCTCTGAAAAGATGTTTAGCACGCTACCCCCCCATCGTCCCTTCGACCACACTATCGATCTCAAGTCGTCTTTCGTCCCAAAAATAGCCAAAATCTACCCCCTCAACCCTGCGGAAAAGGAAGCATGTCATATATTCATTGAGGAAAACCTAGCAACCAGTCGCATCATCCCATCGAAATCCCCGCAAGCTTCTCCCTTCTTCTTCGTACCGAAGAAAGATGGCACCCTTCGTCCCTGTCAGGACTATCGTCACCTCAACTCTCACACCATCCGCAACGCATACCCCTTACCTCTCATCTCTGAACTCATCGACGACATGAGGGACTTGACTCTCTTCACCAAGTTCGATGTCCGTTGGGGATATAACAACATTCGTCTACGAGAGGACGATCAATGGAAAGCCGCCTTCATTACTCCTCTGGGATTATTCGAACCCACAGTCATGTTCTTCGGTTTTAACAATGCTCCTCCCACCTTCCAAGCCTTTATGAATCACATCTTTGCCGACATGATCACTGAATGTTGGTTAAAGATTTACATGGACGACATCGGCATTCACACCAAGGACGACATCGAACTACATCACTCTTGCACCAAACGGGTTCTCCAACGGCTACGTGATCACAACCTCTCACTCAAAATTTCCAAATGTTCCTTCGACACTCCTCAGATGGAATACCTTGGTCTTATTATTGGTCAAGGACGTATTCACATGGACCCAACAAAGCTCACCGCGATTGCCGATTGGAAACCTCCCACCTCCATCAAAGGCATTCGTTCATTTTTAGGATTTGCCAATTTCTATCGTAAATTCATCCCAGGATTCTCCACCCTCGTTGCTCCTCTCACTCTCCTCACGTGTAAGGACGAACCTTGGCTTTGTACTCCCCTCCAGCAACGGGCTTTTGACGACCTAAAGTCTCGGTTCTCCTCCTCCCCAGTACTCGCCTTCCCCGACATTTCTCGCCCGTTTTCCATCATGTCGGACGCCTCCCTGTTTGCCGCTGGCGTGGTGCTTCTCCAGGACAATACCAATGGCGATCCCCACCCATGCGCTTATTTCTCTCAGACCTTCACCCCAGCAGAGCGGAACTACGACATCTATGATCGCGAACTCCTCGCAGTAATCCTCGCTCTCCAGGAATGGAAACAGTATCTCCAGGGAACCGCACACCCAGTCACCATCATCACCGATCACAAGAACCTGTCGTACCTCAAAGACCTTCGCAAACTGTCTCGTCGACAAGCTCGTTGGTCCCTTCTCCTACAAGACTTCGACATCGTCTGGCAGGTTACCCCCGGTTCTCGCATGGCTCCAGCAGATGCTCTTTCCTGTAACATGGACATTGATACCTCACTCGACAATGTGTCTTCCATTCTCCCCGATCCAGTCGTCATCTCTGCCCTCGATCTTGCTCTGGCAGACAGCATTCATCACTCCTCTAGTTCCGATTTTTGTTGCAAGTACGACCAAAGCAGTGGGAACTAAAAGGAATGGACTCAGGCTTCTATTGGTAGAAGACTAAGGTATGTAACTAACCTAAAAGGAATGGACTAATTATCATCAGCATGGTCCTTAGTATTAAAGAGTGTAGTGTCTCACCTCAGGCTTCTATTGGTAGAAGACTGAGGTGCGATGGAAAAAGTCCGATGCAAATAAAGTCCATGATTACATAAGCTGGTACCATTGTAACTGTACGCAAAAGGGGTATATGCAACAACACCTTCATTGCCCCTTCCCTCATCCTTTGTATTCTAGCCTCTACCTGAGCTAGTCTCCTCATCATCTCTGACAGCGACCCCGAGATCCCTCTGTCCATACTATGTCCAATTGATGTTAGTCCCATTGATCCACCTTTATGTGATCAGCACCACCTGAAAACTTCGTCCCAACTCTGACCCCAAGACCCCTGAGTCATCCCTAGGCCTATATGGCATCACTCTGTCACTCTGGACCTTCATTCCCAAGTTAATGCATGCAACCCCTGACCTCCTTGACTTGAAGGTGATCCTTCCAAGTCTACAACCGATCCTACCCAGACCAGTTGTAACAAAAGGAATTGCTTTCTCTTGACCAGACTACTTTCTAGTAGATCCCCACCATTTCCCACCAACGCCCCCAGAACCCTCGCCCTCGAGGCAACCTATGAACCCCAGACTCTCACTTCATTCAAGAAGAACAAGCCATATTCTCTGACAACTACCCATCCAAGGAAGAACACCCAGACCAATACTTCACAGACACCAACAAGGATATCCACATCGGAACCTCCAACCTTGACCAAGAACTCACACATCAGTTCTCAGCCTCTCTAGTGATCCCACCCGACCCACTACCATTATCCCCGGAAGGAACCATGTTTCCTATCACCTCCACTGTCACCCCCACCCCCCATGTTAACTTATCACCAATCATGACTGAACCCACCGAAACTCCCAGTTCATTCCACAAACCCACTGAACTCTGCCTTGGAACTTCCGAACACTTCGATGGAGAATACTCTAAAGCCAAAGCATGGCTCACAGCAGTCACCTTCTATATCATGATGAATGACTCTGTCTACAACAATGACACCAAGAAAGTTGCCTATGCTCTCTCTTTTATGAGCAAAGGAACAGCAGCCACCTGGGCCACTACCTACAGAGAAAAACTTGTCAAAACAATCCAGAATGGCATTGCTGACTTCAACTGGGAAGATTTCACCAAAGATGTTATGATTCCTCTGTTTCTTTTCTTTGTCATACTTAGACTGGCATCACCTGGTTCCTTTACCTTCTCTAGAGTGTTCTAGAATGTACAACACGTTCGTCACACGCCTTTCTCATCCCTACCTCATGTCTTTCATTTCCACTGCCTCATGTTTATTCTTATCTTCACCATGAGGCGATTCTTATCTTTCCTTTCTCCGATTTAACTTTATCTTGAGTACTACTTAAGCCTCATCGTACATCGATGT